>QEOT01123853.1:0-85429 GCA_003123785.1 Pterocarya stenoptera
TGATGCCCATGCTCTTGGGCGCCATCATTCGTTAGGTCATGATGCCCATGCTCTTTTAGTCATGATGCCCATGCTCTTGGGCGCTATCATTCGTTAGGCATGTAAATTGGGCGGTTTGGATGGGGAGCGGAGCTGAAATAGTTGGTGAGCAATAGAATATTAATATTATTTTTTAATAATATTAATATTTTAAAATTTAAAAATTAAAATTTTTATTATATTTTACGTAAAAATTTAAAAATGTTATTTTATGATTTAAAAAAACTAAATTATTTATTATATTATGATGTGAAATTTTGAAAAAGTTACTTTAGGATTTGAAAAATATATATTATTTTTTGTGTAAAAATTTAAAAAATTTATAATGATGAAGATAAGATAAATTAAAATTAGTTGATGAGAGTTTTGAAATTAAAAATCCCTGTTACTTTTTTTCATTTTATTATATACATTAATATATATTTAAATATAAAAATGAAAATAATAAATCACATATTTATATGCAGTATAAAAGACAATAAGTATAAATTTTCTAAAATTAATGTTGTCCATCGGTTTCATACGTGTTCATTTCTTACTTGTTGAATGTTGCGTAGGGTAATTGGAACGAGTTTTATGTTTAAGTAATTTTTGAAAATGAAATATTTGAAAATAATTGTGTACATAAATAAGACGCGAGTCTTTTATAAGCGTAGAATGATTACCATACCCTGAACTATGAATTTTTAACTAAAACTAGCCCTTTAAAAAAAAAAAAAAAATTTTGGTATCTTAGTTAAAATAGAATATGAAGAATGTAAAAAGAATCTCCAAATCCTTATATGAATTTAAGAGCTTTTAAGTGATACAAAGATATTAATATAAAAAATATGTCCTACAATATTTATTATGAAAAACTCTACTTGCAACCGGCCGGAATACACCCGCGTAACCGGTTGCTTAAAACATTTTATTTTTTTCCAACTCTGATTTCGTTCCCCCTCTCTCTCTCAATGTTTTCATTACTCATTCTCCCCTTCAATTTTTTTTTTCTTCTCAATACTCTCTAATTTTCTTTCTCCCGGCCATCGACACAGGGGCTCTTTCTTCTCAAATTTCTCTAATTTCAAACACACTCTCACTTCATTTCTCTCTCTCTCTCTCTCTCTCTCTCTTCCTCAGTCAATCTCTCTCTCGATCTCTGTTTAAATTCGAAGTAAAAATTCATCAAACTCGACTAAAAAAATCTAGAAATGCAAACCATGCAAAAGGAAATAAATATCCAGTTCTACAAGTTCTTCAGTTCAAAACAAATACCCAGGAAAAAAATAATAATTCTATCTCACTCACTCGAAAAAACAACTATTTTTTCTTTAACATGTGGGTGTGAAAGGGTTTCTACTGCATCTACTATGATTTTTCGTGCTTTTCAAAAAGGGCTTTAAAAAATAAAATCAAAACTTTGAGTTGCTTCGAATTGTAGTCTGGAGGGTGAAGAAGATGAAGAGTGAGTGGTTGAAGTAGATCCCACAGGGTTATACGCATAACGAAAGATAAAAGAGAGGAGAAACGGTGAGTCTCTCTCTTTATTGTAATCCAAGAAATAAAACAAACAATAAAAAATAAAAATAAAAAAGTCGGTTGCACCCCGATTTTGATAGCCGATTGTATCTAGCAGGATTGATTTATTATTGTCTATGCAATACTTGAAACTTTAGACAATAATTTGAGAAAATCCTAATCCACGAGAATGTATATTAAGAGTTTTCTTGTGCAATAAATGATAAAAATGGGATCTATTATCGTAATATTACCTTATTTTCCGTTGGAGGATCCTTCTTCGGTTGGTGTCTAATCACATCATCCAGAATACAAGGCCCATAATTTATGATTACGATGTAAAATATGGCTTCTAATATTCTAACGTTTGAACATGACTTCGTTCTTTAATTTTGTGAACTACTCATTATATTTGGGTCATGTCTACGTAGCAAAACTCGTACTAAATTAAGAATTAATTTTTACATCATCTTACACATCATACATCATAATTTTTTTTTTTATTTATTTATCTTATTAAATTTGTATTATATAAATGATTAATAAAAAAATATAAATATTTCAAGAAGAGTAAAATAAAAAAAAAATTTAAAAAAATTTTAAAAAAATAAAAAATAGTTTGATGTGTGGTGTGTAGGATGATGCATAACAATGCTCTTAAACTAATGCAGCATTTCTTATTAACTCCAAAATGTTAGAACATTGGCATTGATTTAGCCAAACACTAAAATTGAGCTATTATGAGATAAAATTTGGCTGCATAGTCTACATTTCATCAACATATTTTGATGTAATTGTTTTATAGGAGTCTTAGATTGTGTTTGGATGTTGAGCTGAGTTAAATTCTCTATGAATAATAATAAATTAAGATGATGGAGTAAGTTATGTAGAACCCACCTAAGATGAATTTATATGTGTTTAGATGTTAAGATGAATTTTGATATATTTACATAAAGTTAAAAAAAATTATAGATTCTACATATAAAGAAGTGTTTAGTTAAAAAAAATTATTAGTATCGCATATAAAGAAGTTTTGAGTTGAGATTAGTTTAGTGATTTGATAATTGAGTGTTTGGATATTATAAGAGGTCTAAATCTGAATCCAATTCAATTGAACTGAGTGCAATCAAAGAACCAAAATTAGCCATTAATTTTACATCTTATTTTCTCTTTCTTCTCTACTTTTACATCTAAACTAGAACTTCTTTTTCCTCTTTTAAAAATTATGAAAATGAAAATATAAAGATACTAAAAAAAAATCAAATAAAAAATATATAAATAAAATAAAATAAATAATAATAATAATAATTGATTATTATAAAGAATAAAATGACTACTGTAATATTGGATTTAAATTTAGAGTGGCTAGCCAAAACGAAAAAAAAAAAGTCAATGTTTTGTTGAGCCAGTGATAATGCAAATAAGAGTACAATTTTCCCATCAGAAAACATAGCAAAACGAGGGTATAAAAGTAAATTTGATTCAATATAGAAATCGAGCCTTAAATGGAACAATCTGAATGACTGATTGAATTTGAAATTTGAAAAGACAGTGAGCGAAACGTCGACGCAGTGACATTAAAGAAGCAATCATGTGCCAAATTGTCGGTGGCAACAACCAAATCAAATAACCATATCCTTGCATATATTATTGGTATTAAAGAAACTAATCAATCATCGCAAAGAAGAAGAAGAGGATAACGTGTCATTCTAACATCCGCACGCGTGTCCTAAACAAGGTTGGTGGGCCACGAGACGGTGCATCTCAGCCAATGGTCATGTCATATTAAAGAGGTTTGGACGGCTGAAGATAGCTACTAGCACGATAGCATTGTCTGGCTTAACTTCCACCTTTAACTGTCAAAACCCATGACTATTTGTTCAAACCAAGTGATCAGAAGAAATGCTAGATCTCTTATTAACAATTATAGATACAAATATAAATTTTACGTATTTTATTTTAAAAAAATGAGATTTATTATTTGAAAAATATATATATATTTTTTATTTAGATCTTAATATTTTTTTTTTACAGAAATGTAAAAAATTTACACATTTTAAAATAATAAATATTATTTATTGTTTATAAATCCTCTGTTACAGCCCAGCCTAAGAGCATTGATATTGGATTAACTATCTTTTAAAACCATACCTCTTAGTGAAAAATCAAAAATTTAACTAGTTTCGTATTGAAAAACTTCTGAGAGTGCAGTGTATAGGACCGGAGTTTACTCTAGAACAGTGAATCCTAATGGCCATGCCTTAGAGAGGTTCGCCGAAATAAAAAAAAAATCTTCAAAATTTGACTAATATGCATCTTTTTTATTTTTAGCTAATCACTTGAAACTTGAAGTTTACATTGGATTAACCATTACACTCTTTCTAATAATAAAATACTATTATTGTTTTTTATTTTTTAAATACTTTTTATTTATTTTTCATAATTTTCAATAACTTCCAATAATTATATTTATTTTCATCAACTAAATCCAACAATTTATAAAATTAACATCTGTTGACAGTTTTTGTAGATGTTAACAAAAAAAATAAAATAAAATAAAAAATTATGCACATTCACAATCCGATATGATGAAAATTATTATGCAATCAACTAGAGAAACAATTTTGGATGCTAGCTTATTTTTTATGCATCCAAGCTGTAGGCAGTCATGTGTAGGCAACAGCAACAGATGTGTGCATGACAAAAAATGTGTGCATAACTTGGATGTATAAAAATATGAAAAAGAACATTAAAGCCCATTAAATCATTAAGAAAATGGCATCAAGCTATACATTCAAGTTAACAGCAACGACTTCCTCTCTCTAAGCAACAGCAAAAGCAGCCCAAAATCTGAAAAAACCCCAAAATAACAGCAAATAAAAAAGGCCTCATACTACCATAAACATATTCTATAACAGTAATGAAATTTCTGCGTTTGGTTGTAAGACTTAGTTGAATTTAGTTGAGTCCAGTTTAATTTAAAATTAAATATAACATATAAACACGCAGCTCTTAAATTATTAAATTTATCTCAATTCAAAACCTTATTACACGTAGGATCCCGACCTACAATTTTTTTTAATTTAATACATCTTTATATATGGGATCCACAATCTTTTTCAACTTCTTATAAAAAATACTAAACTCATTTTAACATCTAAATATATTTTAAACTCCATATAATATTCTTTACTACTTAACTCGTTACTATTTATAAAGAATTGAACTCAACATATAAACTTTTAGCCTTAAGCTGTGATAACATTGAAGCTGTAAAAACACACTAATAACAGAGTGGAAAGTGAGAAGTGTTCTTTAAGCCAATAAAAATCATGAGAAGTGCAATGAAAATACCGTAATGAGCTGCGATAAAGAATCTGCACCTACATAGATGTTCTGGCTTGAAAATAGCACTCGATGCTCTTGATGCCAATATATCAGATTTAATAATACAATATATTTTTAAATGGCTGTACCTTTTTTTTTTTTTTTTTTTAAGAATTTAAATGGCTGTACTTAAAAGTCTAGAAATGAAAAGAAACACTGGCATCTATTTTGGGAGGTTCAGTTACAGCAACAGTAGCAGCAACAGGTGGGGTTCAATGACGCTACTTTGCAGACTGAGATAAAAAGAGAGATAAAAAGTTTGGGGAAAAGTGCTAATTTCAGAATTGCTTTTGGTCTTATTGGGTCCCATGCTATGTATGCTATGGTAAAGTTGTTTGATTGTCTGGTGGGGGTGATGTAACCCAGCAGAAAAGAAAAGAAAGGAGAAAGTAGGAAAAAAAGTCCGGGCATTTTTGTATCAGTCTGTTTCTTAATTACAGTATTTAATATAAAAACGATTTCACTCTGTCTTATATTTTTTTATTATAATTTTTTTTTAAAATTTTATAATAATAATATTTTATAACTTTCATATAAAATTATTTTATTTTATTTTAATACTCGGGCCTTAATTATTATATATTGAAGTTTGAATTGTGTACAAAGATTGGATAGATTTGGTAATTTAGATGAGATATAAAATTCTCATTTCATCATTATAATTTTTTTAAATTTTAACATAAAATATAATAAATAATTCAAAATTTTTAATATTTTAAATAATAATAATATTAAAAAATAATATTTTAAACTTTTCCCTAAAATAAAAAATTCTCATTTCCATGTCCAAACCTATCGAAAAGTAAGATTCAAAAACTAGCATGCGGAAGCAGTCAGCTTTATTCTCTCCATTTGATGTTAATACGCACTACGCACTAGCATAAATGGCACTACTAGCATCAATTTTTAGACATCAATGGCAAGAACAGAGATCCACTATCTATTGCAAAACAACACAAACCAAATCATTGCACAGTGAGACGAAAATCACACCAACGAAAATAGCTCAAAGCAACATCAATCCATAGCTCATTCATCTATTGCAAAAAGACAGAAATCAAAATAGTTCATTCTTCTTTCCTAACCCAAAGATCTGACCAAAATAAAACCCAACGCTAATTCTCTCCCATATTTAGATCTGATCCAAAAAAAAAAAAAAAAACCCAAAGGAACCCAAAAATGGGGGAGAAGAAATTATAGAAATTTATCCAGTTGCTTTGGGAGATAGTTTATGGAGAGAAGCTTTGAGGAACTGCGGGAAAGAGCTGCTGACGACGTTGTTTATGGCGACGGGTACTTGTCTTCGATGGAGTTGTTTATGGCAACAGGCAGGGGCGGCTCAATACAAATTGAGATCTAAGACGACATTTAAGTGAATCATTGGTAATTATATATATAATACAATAAAATATAAATTATTATATGGAATAATTTTCAAAATTTTCAATAAAATAAGATTTTATTTAAAATCTTTAAATAAAGTTTTTTTGAATTTATATTTAATAGCACAACGTAAAATGAAGTCTCAATGTAAATTTTATAACTCAATTTAACAAGATCTTAAAAAAATATTTAAAATATAAATAATTCATTGTATTAAATATTAGATTTAGTATTATGAGGCCTTGCACACATTAAAAAATATAAAATTATTTTAAATTTTATTTAATGAAATGGTTTTTATTTTTGGAGGCCTTACTTAAGATGGGAGCCTTAGGCAATGGCCTAAATGGCCTTACTATTGAGCCGACCCTGGCAACAGGGAGGAGTTGGAGAGAAAAAACACAGAGGGAAGGGAGAGAACAGTCAAACCGCGAGAAAGAAACAAGAGGTTTCAGAAAATAATAAAAAGACAGATGACTTAACTACAGTGCAAGTCATACATGACTTGGGAAATTTGCTATAGTTAATCTATTGGATAATTTTCATTAAGCTAATTTAGAGCTGGTTTGGATCAAGAGATATAATCTTATTATTATTTATCATTATTCATAATTTTTAACTCACAAATCTCACTATTATTTATAAACTATATCAACTTATCTTATTTCATCTCTCAATTCAAATAAAAAATGTGACCACAATTATAGAGAAATTAACTAAATTAATAGCTAGAATGGCATTTGGCCAGTGCTCTCCTTTTTGTTGACTGTTGAGGTTGCAATGTTGCATACAAAAGTTTGGTGAAAAGTTGAACCATAATATTTTCCTATTAAAAGAAATATATAGTAATTTTATTTTATCTAATAAACTTATTTATTAATTGGAATGGTCATAAAAGCCACTTTAATATATATATTTTTAATTTTATTTAATAAAGATATTTACTCATTGGAATGGTCAATGAAAGGTACCTAGATGCTAGATGGACAATGATATATATATATATGTATATATTAGTTCAAAATAATATTAAATTTGTACTTGATGTAATCCGTGTAATTTTAGCTTAAAAAGTAATAAATGCTTTAATAGAGTAACATCATTTTAATTAGAATTAATAAAAATTTTTATTATCAACAATATTTTCTAGATTATTTTAAAAAAGTTTCAAGTTTCGTGGATATAAATTATGAGAGGATTTATTGTGTATAAGAAAACAAATAAAAGAAGGAAAAATTGTCCTATCAATTAGTGAGAAAGTTGGGCTTACCTTAGCATTGGGCCATTCTTGATACTGGGCCGATTAGCCTCATCATGTCCAGGCCGAATTAGAGCTGCCCGCAGCGTTCCTCCCACGTGACGAGATCAGGTGCGGCGGCGTCTTCCTCCCACACCAGTTCGGTCTCTCTCTCTTCTGACTCTCTCCCGTGGTACAAAAAACGAACAGAAAACTGGAAAGTAATCGGAGAAAGCCGCAATATGAAAGATTAATCCGTCAATCACCATCAAGATAATTACAAAAATGGAGCTTCCCTTCTCTCTACTGCTACTTTTTCTCGGTTTTTCCACTTGTCTTCACCTTTCCCACGCCAGAGGCGGCCAACGTTCATCTCGTCCTCCAGGTCCGTGTTTGTGTGTGTGTATGTGTATGTATATATATATATATATATGAAGGTGTATATGTTTGTTTTTGCCTGTTTGCCGCGGAACTTTATGAAAAACTTTATGAAAAGAAAAGAAAAGAAAAGAAACGGAAAGTATGAATCTCGGATTCTTCCTTGATTTTGACTTTACAGAAACTAAGCTTGAACTTCTTCACTTTTATTTTTGCCATGGGATATGGAAGCAACTGCAGAACTAAGATCCAAAATTTACGAACCGGAAGATCTTTGGTTCCCCGCTGAAGTAAATTGGAAAAGTTGCAATATTGAAATTAGAACAATGACTTGCAATCTCTACGGAAGTTTTTTTTATCGGTTAGGAATTGAATTCTGTTGTCATTGTAATTGTAACTTGATTTTAGTAGGCTTTGAGAACGGTGGCTATGCGGGTTCTACACGGCACTTGTTCAAGGAGAGCCGGTCTCATATCGGGTATTTATTGATAGTATTTTGCCTAGTCAGCTTAAAAATCTCATATCTGTCTATATTTGTGCAATGCTTTTAGTCGATAAGATTGTGGCGGATTTGTGTCACAGCAATGATGTTGCCCGAGGTTACATGACTAACTCTGATCTTGAGAAGGCCGTCAAGGCCTTTGGGAAAAGATGTAGTAACATTTCTAGGATATACAGGTGATTCCTAAGACTTGCACACTTATTTTTTTTAAGTCAAACAACCACTGGACTAAAATTTTACCATGTCCTCGAAAATCAAGAGATCTGACAATATTTGTAACTAATGGTTTTGTTCAAATCAATGAACCAAAATAAACATAATGTTTCTTTTAGTGTTTCCTGTAGTGTAATGCTGACTTGTTATTTGTTTCTCTCTGAGGGATTTTTGGAATGGGTCATCAGTATTGGAAAGAGTGTGAATGGCATTTCACTGGTAATCTTTTGATAGGAGCTGGATCTATTTCTTAATTGTTTTCTTGTATAAAATTCAGTTGTAGATAACCTCGCTTTAGAGTCATGAGTGATACCTTATTAAGTGGGGTTTTTGCATGCAGTGGGTTATAGAAATTTCTGACAAGCCCGGGGAGCAAGAGGCTGAACCTGCATTTAAGGTGAAGGATCTATTATTTACGCTGGCACATGAACACAGTCAATGATGTATTACTTGAAAGCAGTTTTGCACCTTTTCTTTCAAGGGTAATTATATTAGTGACTGTTCTGAGGAACCTGTACATCCTAGTCTGAGATACTTGGGACCAATTTTCTTGATATTGCAGTACATTGGTAATGTGCATGGAGATGAACCGGTAGGGCGTGAGCTTCTACTATTTCTTGCAAATTGGATATGTGATAATCATTTGAAGGATCCCTTGGTACTTTTCTTTTCTTTTATTACACGTAAGTGTAATTGTTTACTTTTTTTTTTATCTTTTCATTTGTGCTTGCCCTTACTGTTGGTTCTTTTAACATGCAAAGTTTATTAAAGCTCCTTGACTCTCTGGGTTGTTTTGGATTTATTATTCCTTTTTTTTCTTTCCTTTTTTAGCTGCTGATGTGCATATTTTTTGGGAGGTTGCATTTTGTGCTGTTACAAGATCCATGTTCTGTATCTTCTTTAGTTTTATAAAAGATTTCCTGTTTCTGACTGCTTTTCAATGGTTCCTGAATCGCTTTTTATAGTTTCTTTCTTCTCTTATTTTCAAATTGCCAGACTTGTGATTACTGCTTTAATGAGTAATCATCAAAAAGGGTGCTACCCAACTACATGGGATAGACAATATATATACCAAGCTAATGACATTAAGAATGAGAAAGTCCGGAAAGCTAGAAATACTAAAACAATAGTGAGCAACTTTCTATTGTAAAGGGTTCTAAGCATAAGTTCCTTTAGATTCACCACCATCCTCTCACAATCCTCAAAATTCTGATAATTTATTTCTGTTTGAATATCTTTATCCTGCTTAAAATATATGTTTTATTTTTCAGCACCCTTCCTTCCCGTCCGTTTGGTTCCTTTGCTCGCTGGCATTAAGATTGATGTTTCTGTGCTTATGTAGACAAAACCTACACAATCTTGCATGGTTGGCAGTGTTGATATTGATACTTCTATCATTTCGTGATTATTATATCTGATTAAAAATGCAAATTTTTTTTCTTGAAATGTCCATTGGTTTTATCAGGCTACATCGATTGTAGAGAATGTTCACCTTCATATACTTCCATCCATGAATCCTGATGGTTTTTCACTTAGGAGGCGTGGTAATGCAAACAATGTTGATCTAAATCGAGATTTTCCAGATCAGGTATAATTTTTTGTAATGTCTGAATTTCTTTTGTGGCAGTTGTTTAGTCTAGATTGAGCTATAAAACTGACATAGGCTTTATGTAATGTGTGATTTTACACCCTTGATTTTAAGATATATCATAGCCGAATCCCGATCTTGATTAAACTCTAAAACCGTAGGTTACCAGGACATTTTCTAAGTTGGAATTCAAATCCTAATTTGTAGGGTGTCACAGTTTTTGATAACCCAGTTAAACAGTACCATGAACTGTCAAGCTTGAACAGTAGTTTTCAGATCTAGATTATCCATTTTGATATTGAAGATGTAAACTGTACGAATTTTACAAGAATTTTATGATTGGAAGTTAGGATTTATATTCCATCTATAGATGCCTGTTGTAATCGAGAGGGTTCAAACCTTGAATCATGGTGGCTACTTAGATTCAATTGAGGTCATTAAGTTTAATATGACCAAAATGTGGGATGCTGAAAAGCATCTTTTCATTGTTATAATCTGAACACCCCATCAAAGAGAATATTATAATATGAACACAATGCTTTTGCCTTTCATTTTCATTGTGGGATGTTCTAATGATGAAAGACATTGACTTGAATGCAATCATAGTTCTTTCCTTTGAATGACGATGTGGATGTGCGGCAACCTGAAACCACAGCAATTATGAATTGGCTGAGAGATATACATTTTACAGCATCTGCCAGTTTGCATGGGGTAATTCTTCCTGATTTTTCATGCTATTAACCTAAGCCATATCTACACTATCACCCTTTGATAGGTATACTCTCTCAATCAATCTTGATTCTATAATAATTGTTAATGTTGCTACATTCAAGCTTGGACCCATAGTTACTTTCAACTGTTGGTCAAAAGTGTTCTATCTCCATCATGAAAGATTTGCTTTTGGTTTTGGGACAGCAGCATCTTTATGTATCAAGGACAACTTCTCCCTACCCTCCTTCTGCTCTCTTCTTTTTAGAGAAGAGCAAAGACTTACTTGCAAAGTTGCCAAGTAGTGTATATCTAACCAGTGGAAGAAGGGTGGAAAAACTACATCGCTGAAGACTGAAACTAGCTCCAACTTTATAAATTCAAAGCATAGTCATTTTCTAATGCATTCTTCTAATTGTTAGAATGCTTAGTTCTTTAACTTCTTTCCTTTCAAATCAAAGTCATTTTTTTTATCGGTAAAAAATAAATAAATAAAAGATATCTTCATCACTTTTGGAGACAAAAACACAAGATCTCCTAATATAGAACTTGGTTTTCAGTATTAAAATCCACTTATTTTCATCAACCACTACTGGGTTCACGCATTCAAATATACTAGTCTAAAGATATGGCTCATTAAAAAAAAACTTCAAAGATGTGAAGTTGTGTCTCATGGAGCTTGGTAACCTGTGGTGGTTTTATACTTAGTTAAGTCAGATAGAGTATAGAGAAATAAATCTAATGGTGTCTTCTTTTGGTCACAGGGGGCACTTGTTGCAAATTATCCATGGGATGGCACTGAGGATAAAAGGTGATGATTTTACATTGATGGCCAGTGGCACTGCATTATAGCACTTTGAAATTGAAATTGCTCTCCACTTGCATGCGTTTTTGCTCTATCCTTCCAACTCATTGTTGCTCTTTTTTTTTTTTTTTTTTTTTCCCCTTTCCTTCTATTTGTGGTCATGCTCCCATCATTTTATGGAATGTTAGCCTAACTGTTGGTGTTGCTTTGTCAAACCCATGCCAGCTTATTTTCAAATTAACTGCATATTTGATTTTTCCATTGAAGAATTATCTTGGATGCTTACTAGCATGCTTTTCTTGTAAGTTAGGAGGCATTTCATCATCATCTGGTTTCTGAGTGTTCTTTTTATCACTGCTGGAATTTGGGTCAACCTATGTTCATTGTACTTTTTATTCTGTTGCTATACCAACTCTCCCCTAAGATGGAAAAAGGGATTTTTGACACTTAAGGCTTCGTTTGGTTACACATATGAGATGAGATGAGAAATATGTGAATAGTATTGAAATGATTTGAGTTAAGATGTTTTTTGGGGTTTTGGAAAAAGAGAGAGAAAAAGTTGAATAAAAATATTATAAAGTTAAAATATTGTTAGAATATAATTTTTTAATATAATTTTTATTTTGGGATTTGAAAAGTTGAATTATTTTTTGTGTTTTGTTTGAAAGTTTGGGAAAGTTGTAATGATTAGATGAAAAAGTTGAAAATCTGAAATTGAAAAGTGTGTTTGAATGGTGTTTGGATGTTGATATGAGATGAGATGAGATAAGATAGGATGAGATGGTTTGTGAAACCAAACGGGGCCTAATTCTTGCAGTACTGACTGATTTTTGGCCCTGTCAATGCTTTCTTTAGTGTCATTCATATAATGGAAACTCAAATACTAGGCGTCAGAGCATTTGTTATGATACCATATGAAATCCTGCTCACCCCTCCTTACTTTGTCGAGTTTCTACTTGTTATCTGAGTATACATTATCTTTTATGCATTGCTATTTTTGTCAATTTAGCTTTGCCTTTTGCACTTACCCTTTTCTTTTGGTGTGAATAAATTTTAGAACAAATTACTTTGGATGTCCTGATGATGAAACATTCCGATTCATGGCAAGCATATACAGTCGCTCTCACTATAACATGTCTTCCAGCAAGGAGTTTCAAGGAGGAATAACAAATGGAGCATCTTGGTATGACAGCATAAAAGAAATGCTGATGATATTTTTTATTGAAGAAGCAAATTGGCATGCTGATTATTCAAGACATTTGTCACTTTTGCTTCTGTAGTCATCTGAGTTGTTAAATTTTCAGAAAATTGGTCTTCTTTTCTTTTGATATATATTTGGTGGTTCTTTCACAAGATATTTGCTGCTTCAGGTATCCTATATATGGTGGCATGCAAGACTGGAACTATATACATGGTGGTTGTTTTGAATTGACATTAGAGATAAGCGATAACAAATGGCCTAGTGCTAATGAGGTCAGATGTCAGTTTGTCTCTTTACATTTATTATTAGTTGTATTCTCGTTATGTTAAAACTAGCATGTTACTGTTGATGATTCTTTGTTAACTCCTAGAATGGGGATTGTTTATGACCAAAACTCTTAGTATTAATATTGCTAGTTATAATTTAATAATGAGTAGCAGCACCAATTCTTTACTCTTTAGGTTTGAAATTGTAACTGCAATAAGTGATGATCTCTTATTGATGTATGTTTTACTTGGTATTGTCATATTTCTATCCACATTTCTATAGTACTGAAGTCAGTTTTATATGGAGGAGCATTTGATGTCTTAATCAAAGTGCATTTTGTAACAAACTGCAATCTAGTGCACGTGTAAATTTTGACAAGTTTGTGACAAAGAGAGATCTAGGGAGGAGCTAAAAGTTATATTTTTTAGGACTCTTTGTAATTGGGCCATTGCCGTGGACTTTAATGGCATGGATTTACATGATTTCTTAGTTTCTAATGCGCCTATGTAGATAGGGCATTCTATTGTAATTAACCGTTGTTCGATTAATAAATTTGTTTACTTATCAAAAAAAAAATTTTGACAAGTTTGTTTGGAAGAATTTTTTTTTTTAACGAGTAGTTTGAAAGAACTGTTAGTAAAGAAGTTCAAAAGATATGATGATGAGGTGTTAATGTTATCATAAATCTAGTATCTTATTAGTTGTAAAAAAAATAAAAAATAAAAAGATCTTGACATACATGTTTCTGGTTTATGCTTGTCTGGCATGGTCAATTTGAGTCTGCATGTGGTTTTGTATCTTGTTATTGGTAGCTTACAACGTTGTGTTGCGAGGTATTGTCTTACTTTAAATCATTAAAGTTCTCTCTCTCTCTCTCTCTCTCTATGCGATACTTCTAGTCTCCTACCATTTAGTTAAAGCACTTGGGCAAGTGCTTTGGATAATTAATTGACTTCAGTGACTTTTACCTCTCAGCTTTCTTTTTCTGGTCTTACTATTATCTAGTTGTTTTACTTGTCAAAACTCTATTATCTACTTGTTTGAAGTGTTCTCTTCTTTACCTCTATATTAATATGCAGCTTCCTACTCTCTGGGAATACAACAAAATGAGCATGCTAAATCTTGTTGCAAGCCTTTTGAAGGTACTTCTGTGGTTTGACTGCGAACTTCTTTCTCATATAAAGTCATAATATAGACCTGATTTTTCCTTCTTGCAGTTTCTGTAATAGACTATGTGACATGTTAGTATGATGGCACACATTCCATGACATGCATGCAATTCGACATAGTGCATTGACAATGTTTGTCTGTATGGCTCGTACTTTCAGACAGGAGTACATGGAAGGATTTTTTCATCGGATACTGGAAGGCCACTGCCGGGCTCTATTACAGTAAAAGGAATAAATCACACTGTATGTTTACTACCGGACAGATACATTTAGTTCTATTTTTGTGCTGCTTCTTAAAAAAAAAATAATAAAAAAATCTAGCACTTTTGTGGGGTGGAAATTCATTTGTGGATATGGCTTTCTTGTAGGCATTGGCAGTAAAATTTTTTTGAGACAGCAATTAAGTCTTTACCAGTCAAGAAATCATTTCAAACTTTGAAGTATCACTTTTAAGGATCAGCTGGATTCCCTATTGAATGCAATGTTGAAATGATTTAAAACGTGCAGTAAAAAAAACAACTTAAATAACTCAATGTCCAATCTTTTTTATCCCTGAGTAGCCTGTGATCAATATATTGCATGCTTAATTGTTTATGCTAAGTTTTGTTTCATGTGGTGTAACTTACCTCCATAATGTTAGCAAAAGAGATTATATGCTTGTTGCCAGCTTGATCTAGTGCTTGCAAGCTATTTGACCAGTTATGAAATTATGTGTGGGGTGACCTAATTGTAGCATGACAGTCAAACTTTTCTTCACACATTATCACCATGTAGGTCGTAAGGATTGTGGATTTATTTGTGTAAAATGTTGTCAATGTACATTCATGTCACTGCTGACTAATATGGTATATTTATTTTATGGCCTGAAAAATGATACCTTCATTTGATATGAAACTAGAAGAGAATTAAATATTAAGGCTTATTAATGTAAACAGTTTGATCCGCATGGATTCCTACTTTGTTTCTTGAGTTATGTTCTGGGACGTTTTAGATCCACACACACACACAAACACACACACACACACACACACACACATATATATGTATATGAGTACTGCTACATTCACAAAAGAATTACACAAAACAATCCCACAAAATGACGTGGCTTTATCTGATCTATTAGATCTACTTTACAATAAAATTAACTTTACAATTTGACGAATGACATCAAGTCATATCAGTTTGTGGGATTGCTTTTATGTAATTTCTTTGTGGTTAGAGTATTTCCCTATATATATTATCCAGCTTCATCTGTGCATACACTTGTACGAGTTTGATTGATCAATTTCTTGAACTATGAATACAGAAGATATGATCTTTTGTACATTTATGGTCGAACATAGGTCAATCCACTGAACTTTTATTTGTTAGTTGACAAAGCGTTGGTTGGGTTCTTCCTTTTTCATGGCATGTATTTTGGTGTCTCCTTAACTTCATTGACAGGTCAAAGCAGGCAGAACCTTTGCTGATTACCATCGTTTGCTTGCCCCAGGAGGGCGATATGAAGGTATCATACTTTACTAGCATGATTTAAAGTTCATTTATATGGTAATCTAGGAAGCCCGTGGAAAACTTTTGAAATATTATAATCTATTAGAAAAAGGGGAATGCCACATTTTGTATGATAAAGAATAAAAAGTCGACTGAAATAAGTTATTGATGACATGGCCTCATCATGATTGGGGGGGCGGAATGAAGGCATAGATATAAATATATTATGGTCTTTTCATCTCCTACCAAAAATCTTTGGTAAGAGAAGTTGTAAACAATGCAGCACCATCCTCATCGAAGGATAGGATTCTACTGAGTATGAGGGTTTGCCTTCTGTTTGCATGCACTTGTTGCGGGTCTTAGGGGACGGGAGGGAGAAAATGAATGGAATGAACTGCAATGGTCAAAGAACATTCCCCCAAGTTCTCAACTATTTTCTTCTCGACCACTACATAGGAGCTATTTTTCACACACTTTCAGACTCTACATTTTAAAATGAAATGAGATGAAATGAGAGGATACTTAGATGAGATAAGGGACTTCTGTTGAGTACTTCTTGAGTTAAAAGGGTTGGAATCTATATGTTTTTGCTTTTCGCCACCTTGCTTAATATAAATAAGTAGCAAATTTCTCATGTTTCCTTTCCTTTCAAGATAGTTTTTTTGATTTCCATGTTTGTGGTCTTGATATATCGAGTTTGAATGCAGTTATGGCCACCGTGCCTGGATACAAATCCAGAAGCACACGTATCTGGTTGGAAGAAGCTGCAATGACACTGGATTTTGTTCTTGATCCAGAAGTCACACTTATGGGTAATCTACTTCGAAGTAGCTGTGAATGTGACTGTGGCAATAAAAGAAGGCTGGAATTTTTAGCCTTTCTTTGGGAAGGCCATCTGGAAATTTGCTTTATTTTGATTGTTATTGTAGGATTTCTTTGCTACTTATTTCGGAGGAGAATGAAAAATAATAGCCTTTCAAAACATAGACACCTTGTAGGGCCCAAAAGACCAGTTGGGGTTTCAAACTCATGATATTTTTACCTTTGTTAAAGATGAAAGTATATTTTACCTCATAAAAGAAACAGAAATTAAGTGCTCTTCTCCATTAATGCTCTTGAAAGTCTATGTAGTCGTAGATGCTAATTTGCATCTTCTGTAGATAACCAAAGTTCTATTTCTATATTGTTATAGCGTAGAATTTGCCATCTTCAGTGGCATCAGTTAATGTGAAGCATTAAAGATTTCTCATTCATGAATAATATCAAATAATTGTAGATAAATCCTCAAATTGCAACCTCCACTTCTCATCCCTTTCATTCCTGTTTCAAGGATTTTGTGAGTGTCTTTGTCTCCATTCTCTAGTTGAAAAACAAAGTCTTTGTTACATTTAAAGAAAACTGAGAAATGTTTTCTTAGCAAGTATAAAAGAAAAATAAGATATATATATATATGATAAGAATAAGAGAAATACTTTAATTACAAAGATTCTATAGAAGCAAACTCAAATTGAAGTGATTTGATATATTATGTTATATTTTAGAATAATTTTTATTATAAAGTATATTTAACACATTATATAGAGTCATTTTAGAATTTATTTTTATGGAATCTTTTTGTTGTTGCATCATTTCTCTAAACATAATACACCTTTGTATTGATGATTGATACCAATATTAAAAAAATGTTAATAATATAATAGACAACCTAGAAATGTATATGTATATATATTTTTTAAATTGTGAAATGGTATTGAGAAATGCTACTTATCATCCCACACCACATATCAAAATTGTGTTTAAATATTAATTTTTTTTTACTAATTATCCCCACACTATACACTACACATGATTTTTTTAGTTTTTAATTTTTCTTCCCTTACCAAATTGTGATGTTTGGATGATGAGTAAAATAACTCAAATAATTTAGGAGGAATAAAACAAAAAAATCTAAAAATAAAATAAAAAAATGTGTGGTATGTGAAATGATGAGTAATAAAATTCTTAAATATGTGTAAATATGTATGTTTAAATAAAAAGATAAAAAGAATAAATTATATAAGTAAAATTTTTTTAAGGAGAGACTTTCTTTTAAACTTTTAAAGTTGATACCTTTGAACATAGCATCATCAAACATAAAATATCACTCGGAGAGTGTCGACAAAAGACATATTTGGCCCCTAATATCTCCGTCTCTTTAGTAAGTTCCCCCAAAAATATCACCCAAAGAAGAAGAAGAAAACATTCTCTCAAGGCAAGGAAGAAAAACTGAAAAAAAAGAAAAATGAAGGCCGTCAAAAAAAAAATCCTACCAGTTACTGTTTATTATCTAATATCTCACCTTTTATAAAAAATATCTTCACAACCAAAAAAAAAAAAAAAAAATTATAAGCGCAAAGTGAGAAAGGAAATAGAATAGAAATCTTAAATATATATATATATATATATCAAAAGATAATAGAAAAAGAATCGACGAAAGAACAAGAGAAAATCTCCTCTGCCGACAATGCCTACTGACTGTTTGCGCATCCTTGAATGCGCATGTTTCAACGCGTTTTGTATCCACACGTGACATGTGGAACACGTCCTCCGGCTCCACGCGCACGAAGCAACACTACACAAACACACACATATATATAAATATATATAATATAATATAATATAGCTTTCACTGCTTGATCTGTTTACGTTGCTCAAGGTCGTAGAAGCAAAAGATTAGCACGCTTGTCACTTTTCCATTGGTTTAGGACTTTACTTTCCGTTTGGAACGGGTCCCTTTCAGTTGGGGGCCCAGAATCTCTAAGCACAGTTCCCGAGGAAAGTAAGAATAAGAAGAAGAATCTCTGACACGCTTCACCTTGTACTTGGTCTCGTACACGTGGCAACTCCCTATTGGCTTTATTCAAAGGTTTCAAGTTTTCAACTTCCATGCGTGGTAGTTTAATCCGCTTGAGATATTATATGGAAAAAATCCCTTCCCTCCGGAGTTGTACCGCTCAATTATTTGACTGCTTGACAAATTTTTTTATTTATATTTATTTATAATTTTTAATCAGTAATTAAAAAAGTGATTTTAAATATATTAATTTTTTTAAATTCTTTTAAATATATTAAATAATAATAATAATAATAATAAAAAATCCAGAAAATAACAAGCGGTCAATTTAGACAGTAGCCCGACTCATATTATATAATGCCATCTCTTTCTTTTGAAAAGGAAACAAAAGCACGTTCTTGGTCTTATACCGATTACATACAAATAATATCATAGATTGCATCTGATTCTGGGTCTTGTTTATCGTTTAAAGATCGTAACTTTCAAAGGCGGTTGAATTCGCTTTCTGAGTTTTAAATAAAAGCTCACAACAAGTCTAGCATCACCCTCTCTGTTGTTTCAAAGGACAGTTTTCTTGGGTGAGCTTCAATTCCAATTTCATTTTTTGTTATGAATGTTTTCACCATTCTTAAGGTTTTCTTCCATTTCCTATTGCTTGAGAATATGAGATGTTGAATCTGTTGATTTAAGTTTGATACTAACAAGCTTAGAAATGGTAATTTCCTCTGTTTGTGTTATAGGTGAGAAAAAGGTTAAACTTGGTAGGTATTAGATAGCTCACGGTGTTGAAGCGATATGGCCATAAAGGAAAAAGGGTTTGTCAAAGGTTGTCTCCCTGAGGAACTAAAGAAAGTGCTTCGATCGTTAGCTGCAAACTGGGGGGACGTGATGGATGATATGCAGGCGTTGCAGGTGATCCAATTGAGCGGTGCAATGACCAATGAGGTTTACCAGATAAACTGGCCTACAAAGAATGGTGAGGTTGCTAGAAAGGTCTTGGTTAGGATTTATGGTGAAGGAGTGGAGGTTTTCTTTAACAGGGACGATGAGATTAGGACGTTTGAGTGTATTTCAAAGCACGGCCAGGGGCCTCGCCTTCTCGGTCGCTTCCCGGATGGGCGGGTTGAGGAGTTCATTCATGCTAGGGTATGTGAATTTTGGATGCTTATGAGATTTATGTCTTATTTGTGATGCCTATGTGCTATGATTACATGTTATTTGAGAAAAAATGGTGCTTATTTTGAATGAAGTTTTAGTTTATGAAAGATGGATTGGGGTGGATTAGAATAGGTGTGCTTCAATGATTATCGTCTTGTGTTGACCCATTATACCTGCTTTAATCATGAAACTTCTTTTTTTACTTATTTTTTAAGTTTTCCTTACTTTGTTGCTACTTTGATGGGTAATTATGACTGTTTGATGAAGTATGAAAAATGCACCTTTGGAATCGAATTAGTGGGGCACAGTGAAGGAAAAAAGATTCAAGCGCTCAGGGCTGTAAAAGCTTGGCTATCCTTTCCGGTGGTTAAGTGATGGCTTTTGAGAGTATATGTATTTATTGAATTGCCTTTTTTTCCCCTTCCACTAGATGCTTTTTTCTTCCTGAACACATTCAAGATACATCTAGATAAGAAAATGGCTACAATAGAGTTAAAATTACTTGGGAAAAATTTGTGCTGAGGACTCGATGTTATTACTCCACCGATTACTTATCTTTGCTGAAGACCATTTTAGATAACAGTTTTTCTTTTTTCTTTCTTTTCCGGTGATTTTCAGACATTATCCGCGGCTGACCTCCGAGATCCTGAAATTTCTGCTCTCATAGCAGCTAAGATGAGAGAGTTCCACAATCTTGATGTGCCTGGTCCAAAGAATGGACTTGTCTGGGACAGAATGAGGTATTGATATCTATTATCATAAGGCTTTTTTTCCCTTACAAAAAAAGTTAAATTATACTTCAAACTAGTTAAAAAATCCCTCTTAAATAGGAAGATATCTAATGCCGTTTGTGTTCCTTCCTCAGAAACTGGCTCTGCGTGGCCAAAAGTTTGTGTTCTCCTCAAGACGCCAAGGAATTTTGCTTGGATTCTCTAGGGGAGGAAATTAGTATGCTAGAGAAAGAGTTGTCACAGGATCATCAAGAGGTTGGATTTTGTCACAATGACCTACAATATGGTAATATAATGATGGACGAAGAGACAAGATCAATCACTATAATCGTAAGTTTCTCACTCCCTATTTTTAGCTGTATCTATGGCATCTGCATTCTGACATCCGATTCCCAGTTGTTATTGCAATTGTTTCCTAGTTATAATTGCAAAGTTACATTCTTCTGGCATGGGATTGATTTTCTTCTACCTCTTATGGTTTTCTTTATGAAGTAAGAAGAACTATCCTTAGGCCAGTGAAGTTTAAGAAGTTCAAAATGTTCTAAAATCTCGAACAAAATCTGTCCTTGTGTTATTATTGTCTAGTCGAAAGAAGAGGAAAAACAAAGCACCTTTGGACTTGTGGCCCTCTGATTCTTTATGGGACTTCCTAGCCATAAAAAATAGGTAGCAGTTAGCACAGAACAATATATCATTAACTACAATTTACTACTCCAAAGATAATACATTATAAACTGCCAATTTACTGCAACGGCTTTACATAAATGAATTGTGTGGTCTTTCTTAAGAAAGAAAAAACATAAGGTTACATTTGTGGTAGAATAAATGCATGAAACCTAATGAGCACATTCATATTCTTCGTATTATTTTGTTATTTTTTGCAGGATTATGAGTATGCAAGTTACAACCCTATTGCTTATGACATAGCAAATCATTTCTGTGAAATGGCAGCAAATTACCATTCTGAGACACCTCATATTTTAGACTATAGTCAATATCCAGGTAAATGTTTATATAGACACACACAACACATATATTTGAGGATGTCACTGCCTCCAAAATTACCTTCTCCTTAATGAAACTTGTAAGATGAGATTGGGGTTGCATTCTTTGGACTAAGTCGTTCCTTTTACTTCATTTGCATTTGGTATCAGATCCGGAGGAGCGCCAAAGATTTGTGAGCATATATCTGAGTTCAGCAGGTTAGCCACTAGTTTCCAATTCAGTCTAGTGATTTGTATGAGAAAAAGGTTCTGGGACTTGTGTGTTTTGTTTTGTTTTAGCTGTTTGATCCTCCGAGTGCATTAGTTGAAACAAGTTCCACTCAGTTATATTTGGTACTGGTGAAGATGGAACACCTATAGCTGTTTCAAACTCTTTATAGATCAAGGATTCATGTGAGTATTGCTTTCTGCTAAATTTAGGTGTACGGATTCTTAATCTAGAGAAGTATACACTGAAAACTTTTAGAAACCATTCTCAAAAACCACAGTAGATAATCCAACAATGCTTCTCGGAATAAAATGCATATCTTTTGAAAATTATAATGATATTCTCATTTCAATATTCTTAAAAGCAACTCCATTGGTGTACAGGCAACCTACACAGTGACACAGAAGTGGAGCAGCTAGTCCACGATGTGGAGAAATACACTCTTGCAAACCATCTCTTTTGGGGCTTATGGGGAGTTATTTCAGTAAGCATTCCCACATGTTCCACTATTAATTATGAGAGACTGGAAGGGTAAGATTAACTAACCATCTGCTTGTCTGCAGGATTATGTGAACAAGATTGATTTCGACTACATGGAGTATGCAAGGCAGAGATTTCATCAGTACTGGCTGAGGAAACCAGCATTATTGGGCTATTCATGAAGTGCTTGGCAAACGTGTATAAATTTTCATGATTTCCTAGATTTGGAATTGGTAAGAATTTAAACGTGTAGTAGTTGTAATCCGCATAAGGCAGAGAAGCTGTTGTTGGATCCACTTGTAACATTATAATACTCCTTATAATAATAATAAAGTGTGTTTCCACTGCTTCCTCATTTTTCTTCATCCATAACCATTATTATTCATTGAGAGGGGAGGGAACTCAAATTATCTTTAGAATGTGAAAATGGTAAGTTTGAAAGGAAATGTCAATCAGATTAGCTAAGAGCACATCCTTTTTAGCACTGGGAATCGAATCCCAAAATCTGGTGGCTATTACTCTCAATAACAATCTCTGCTTCATGGCTGAAGAAACTCTTACAAAATATATGCTTGTCATGTAGTGTAGCACCCGCCAAATCCTCAAATTTTGGGTCCTTTCCTTAAATTTTATTTACGTTAGTATCAATGTCTAAAAGTTCTGTTTTTTTGCATGATTCACATCAAGCCGGTGGTTTAGTAGTATAATATTACCCTGCCCGGATGGGGACCTGGGAAGTATTTTCTAAAGTGAAGTCCTACACTTTTTTGTTTTGATGCAAATAAAATAAGAACAAACTTTTTCTTTGCAAATAAGCCAAATCAGGGGACGTGGGTGGAAGGGAGATGATGCTAATGGATGGCAAAGAGAAATTCTGGCACAATCTTTTTTCCAAAAGTTGGGTTAAAAAGCTGGTGCATGTTTGAATATGGAATCAGTATACATTCATATTACTTTTGTTCTGAGCTGGAAATATAATAAGACAAACTTTATCCGTACAAACGCAACATTAGAGGCAGAGAGACGATTCTCAAAGCTGGTAGCACTCCCTCGGTCCCTCCAACAATTTGGTCAAAGCTATCTTCACCGTTAAAACTTAAACCGGTTCGGATATAAAGTTTAACATCAAATTTCTCTATAATCAATTGATATTTCAATGGAAGCATCTTCAACTTTGTGAAGAGAGATTAGACATGGACCGGAGATGGTCGACAATGGAATCGATTATTGAATGAGAGCCACCAGTAGCTGCAAACAGAAGGTGTTTAGTTGCTTCAGCTCTATCAAAATAAAATGCACCTGGTACCAATTTTTCTTTTGGTTGTAATGCCAACCAAAGAACCGTGTCTGCACCTTCCTCACTTGTTCTAAGTTTTCCTGAAAGCCTGAAATACATTCAAGATAAAAAAGAAAAAGAAGGAAATGAGTAGTAGGGACGTGAATGGGGTGATCTCAAAATATAATTAGAAGGATAAGCTCCTTACGATTTAGAGAATCCAGGCAAACTTGTAGCAACTCCTGGCGTGTCCGCCCAACCTGGGTGCATTGAATAGAATCCAATCCCTTTACTCTTGTAATTTTCAGCCCATTTCTCAGTTAGTGCTACCTGACAAGAGAGAACTCCCAGTGATTTCCAGAAGAAATTGATTTTGCAACTCGTTAACATTTAGCACCATAGAAGGTTACCACTCTGTAACACTGAGTGACAGTGTTTTTACTATAGCTACACACAAAAATCTTTTGGTGTAACTTGGGATTCCACATTTCACTGAAGCAACAAGGGAACAGAGTTCAAAAGAAATATGGTAGTACCAAAACCATCAACTTCAACCATCTAAACATATTTTTCTTTGATAAGAGATTTAATAAAGGCACAAAAAGAGATGCAACTGGAGCAACAAAAGAGAAGAGAGCATCTACAGTCAGGATGTGGTGTAAGACTTACCCAATGGAAGGCTGACTTGCTTTCCATAATGGGTAGATAAGATCAATCTAATAAAATTTATCTAAAACTTAAAATGTAATTCTAATATAAAATAATTATGAAAAAAACCAGAAAATATAAGGGGTGGCTGCCCACCCCAAAGCTTTGCTTACTTACAGTGTAGGTGTGTTGCTTTTGTTCTCCTCTAAAAAGCTGTGGGTGTGTCAGCTTTTTATTGGAGGGTGTAAAGGACCTGTTTTACACCGTGTCCTAATTAAGATTAAATTCTAAAGATTTTTAACAGTTAGCAAGCACCGAGACTTGCAAGAAATTCCACTAGAACTCGGAAACCATAAAATAGTGACCTATTCAACAAAAATGGATTGCAATATCGGACATTAAAAAGTCTTACAGATCTTCGACTCAACTGACCTGAACTCGCTTATTTCGAGCATACTGTTCCACCCCATTGAAGTTGCTGTCGCTGAACTGCCTCAAGACAATCGATTGGAAACTAAATAAGTATTTAGTGGAATGATTGAAGCTTACTCAAAATTAAAAAAAGCAGTTACCTGTAGATCTTTGGTCAAAGGAGATGTGTACATTCCTCCAGAGGACACTGTGATAACGCGAGCATCAGGTGCAGCTTTCTCCAGTAGTGGCAGCATCAGTTCTGTGATGGCATAGGTACCCAATACATTCACCGCAAAACTTAACTCAAACCTGGAATTTTGGAAGTTTTTAAAGCCACAATGCATCATGAATTTCTATGCATCAAGAAAAATGATACAATGGATACAAATTAGTTTAGCATAGAGTGAAAAGGACACACCCTTCTGAAGTGGTAACTCGTTTATTCTCAAGCACACCAGCATTATTGACCTAGAGGCAGTTTGATCTTCCATGTTAAATATCATCTTGAGGGTTGGCTGTAAAAATTATTGACCCTATTTATGTGGATAAGTGTGTGTGTAGGAGGAAAAAATGACAGCTTTACCAGTACGTGAATGGGTACATCATTTGATGAAAATCTAGATGCAAATGATTTGATATCACTGATGGATGAAATATCACAGACCTGCAAGCTAAATTTTATAAGCCGCTTGCAAGCAAAACCCAACTTCATAGAGATCATTGCAGTTATATAAAAGGAGAAAAAAAAAAAGGAAAGAAAAAGCTCATGAGGTTCTTGGAACCATTACCCATTGTATAATCTCAAAGAATATAGCATACTTGGATTCACTAATGCATATGATTACATACATAAAACCCTCGAAAATAACCAAGAAGGAGAAGAAAATTAGCAAGAAGTGAAACATTTAAATCTAAAGAAAGAAGATACCTCCAGATGTACATTTGTGTTGCCTGTGGTAGACTGAATCTTAGAAAGTGCGGCTTCTCCTCTCTCCTTATTACGGCATAACATAAAGACGGTTGCTCCACTGATTTGCGCATGATATATACACAGATATAGGTTAGCCATCTAAAAACACAAGCTCAAAATAATTAAAGATAAAGGTAAAGTTGTATCATAATCAAAACCGTGAAGCAAGACCCTCCGCAGTTGCATAACCAATGCCAGAATTTGCTCCCGTAACTATGCAATTCTTGCCATTCATTCTTGTCTCCATATCCTCTGGTTTGAACTTCTTTGAATGTTCACTACAAAGCAAAAAAACTCACCAATCAGTTGGAAATGTGAGCATAGAAGATTTACATGAGTTCCCTTTCAGCAAACTATATTCTTATATAAAGCATTGGAATTTAAAACACTGATAGGTGATCACAATCGAAACCATGACAACTTCATTCATCGTGATTGAGACGAATATTAAACACACCCATCAAGCCCACCGACCCCAAAACAAAGAAAAAGAAAATGAAGAACAACCCAAAAAGAAAACGAGAAGAGCACAAACTGGGCTTACACGAAACCGGCTTTGGTGAAATTGAGGTATCCGAATATACCAAAAGCCGTTGATCTCCATATCTGTTTTGTGTTTTCAGTGATCGCAGTAATAATAATATCAAATGAGTTCCGTTATCAAGAACAAAAATACAGTAATTAATAGATATACATAATGAAAGAAATTTAACCAGGAACGTGTACCTTGAGAAGGAACATTGTGAGTAGTCCAATTGAGAGGTGACTTTGGAACTGCAGCGTTGTAGTGATTTTCATGTATTTTAGGATAGGTTTGGGATAAAGATAAGATGAAATTTTTTATCTTTATCTTATCTCATTATTATATTTTTTTAAATTTTTATACAAAATATAATAAACAATTCAATTTTTTCAAATTTTAATTTAACTTTTTCAAATTTTAAAACTAAAAATTAATATTTTAAACTTTAAAATAAAACACAAATTTCTCGTCTCATTCCAAACGTATCTTAGGATGCGTTCTAACTTCTAACAAACTGGGAGCTGCTAACGTGCGCATATTGGCGTGGGTTATTGCCTGACGTTTTGCCACGCAGCAGAAGTTTCAGCCACTCCTTGTCCTGGGTTTGGACTCTGGAAAAAAGTCTACAAGGCTTGGCGTAACCAAAAAAGTGGGCTTTTGGCTTGATAAATGATCGTAATTAAAAAAAAAAAAAAACTTTAATCATATCAGTTGCTGAGTGTATTTTGATGAAATATTTTAACAAATATTTACTTAAAATGCATCATATAAATTATTATAATTCTCTAATAAAATTCAAGATAGAAAAACATTTCTAGTACTCATACTCAAAACAATTATTTTCTTTTTCCTTTTTGGTGACAAATAGAAATGGAAAACACTACTTTACCCTCTCATTTGTACCACTCTATTTGACCACTTGTAAAAAAAAAAAAAAAAATTAATTTTTTTTTTACTTAATGATTAAGAAAGTGATTTTAAGCGTATTGAAATTTAAAAAAAAAATCTTTAAATGTGTTAAAAAATGTGAAAAAAAAGAGAAAAAAAAAATCATTGGGCAGTATGCCTAGCGGTAAGGGTGGGGCTGCAGAGTGCACCACGCAATAGAAATATGCAAATTAAAAGATAGATAGCTTTTAAGGAGATGATACAAGGGATTAGGAGATGTATTATGTGCAAGAAAATTATATTATAATAATATTTTCTTAAATTTTTAATAAAACATCTCATCTGAACTGCATAACCAAACAAAACCTCAATTTAAATTAATTTAACTAAATTCAAATTGTATCGGTCGAAACCAAATCGGTTTTAATGGATGTCCTGAGTTTCTACCAAAATTTATTAACTAAGCCAGAGAGGGTCCTTTGCAGAGTGTCTTGAATTTTTCCTTGTTACATTCTTTGGGAAATGTTAAAAATTCTTAAGGTAAGGCGGCAGAGTGGATTGTCATATTACTGTGATATATTAAACTAAAGCAATCTTCCATCATTTAGTGCAAATAGATTATTAAAACGTCAAATTTCAGAACAAAAAGATTGAGAGACTATGTTCCTCTGAGTCTGGACAATCACTATTTGTTTGTAGACTACTACTGACCCAAGATATAAATTATGGATTTAGAGATAAGCAGGAGGATCTGGTATCAAAGTTCCATTAATTCAATATCTTCCCTCGAAAGGGGTTAGGGTTTGGATCGGTGCAAGAACTACCAAAAGGGAACTCTGTGCCTACAACTTGATAATAATGGTTGAGGCTTTAAATCAAAGGTCTAACAGTTTTTCTTTTTTAAAAGGGGATGACACCCTAATTTTATTGAAACCCTCACTTATGGTGGAGGAAAACTGTGTAAACAAACCAGATACCTGAGGGTTATAAACAAAACATCCAAACCCAGATATCAAGAAATGTTGGAGGGTAGGACTGTATCCAGATTCCAAACCCCTAGTTTCTAAGATGCCACTTATGCGCAAGATCAATATTGAGTAATGAGTAATGACTCCAAATGTGCATACAGTAACTCGGGCAGATAAAATGGTCTTGGGATGGGAAGGTGGAGGTGAAATTTGTTATGTTCATATGATGGAATTCATTTTTTCATACAGCTGTTGCCAAACACAGACATGAATTTACCTATAAAAAAAATTCTTGGAACATAAGATATATTTCCCAATAGAACTTCAAAAGAATCTAAAGTTGGAAGGAAAATAGCACAAATCTGCATATAGCAGCAATATCTCATGAGAATATGCATCAACCGTCTTTTACAAGGTCTACTTTCTAAGCAACTAGAGAACTTTCCACTCGTAGCTGTGATCTCCAATACACACTACTTACACTAATAATCCACTTTTGTGTACCTGCCTTCAGAACTATTATGTTCTATGAGACCTATTGGTAAAACCCGTATAGCTAAGACCTTTACACACTGACTGCAATATACAATATCAGTGACCAATAAATGAAATTGAAAGAATGCACGTGAAATATAGTAATGCCATTGAGAATTTCACAAGTTGCCGGATCTCTCACCCAAAGCCACTATAAGTGTTGAGAAATCCTCCCTCAATCATGTATTTCCTGCATTAGAGAGAGATTTTCATTTAAAAAGGAAAAAAAGTACGATAGTGGCAAAGAAAAAACAGAATGGATGAATATGATGGATACCCCCCCCCCCCCCCNCATGTATGATGTAACTATATCCCATTGAAGAAGCTTCAACCTGATTTCTTATGGGAGGTATCGGGGTGGAACCTTAGCCCCATCTGGTGAGGTGAACCAAGGTACAATTGGCGATTGAAGAAGGTAGGCTAGGGCTTAGAACTTTAATCCTCTTTAATCAAGTTGTTCTGGGGAAATTATTTTGGCATTATGGTTATGAGAGAGAGAGAGAGAGAGAGAGAGAGAGAGAGTTTATGGAGGGTGCTAGTGGAGACAAAGTATGGAAGCTTGGGAAGTGGTTGGCATTCCAACGAAAAAAACTAGGCCAGAGGAAAAAAATATGGTTAGTATGTCGAAGTAGATTCAATGAAAGGTTTAGCATTCTAGCCAGAGAGGATAAACATATAGGTTTGCTTGCTTCAACACTAGCACCCTTGGAGGCGTCAACCAGCATGATGGTAAAGCTTCTTGGTATCCTATAGACGTATGATCAAATCCTGGCTTCACCAGAGGAGGGTGTTTAGTAGGCGGGCAGCGGGCTTCCCTAATTGTCTTATCACAGACTTTGGGACCCCAAGAAAATAAAGTAACATACGTAATAAAATGACCAGCAACCTTAGCCATGGAGAACTAGAATATAGCTCAATCTCAATTTCAAGCTTAGTTCTAGTCTCTGCTTGCACATGAGATGACCAATCTTGCCATAGCATGACCAAACGCATCAGATCACCAAATGAAGCACACCAGAATCAGGCCTATTAAAAATCAACCAGATAAAGGCTCTAAGATCCAGCCTTAGAATAATCCTATAAATTTGAATAGTCATGTCAAAGAATGTCCCCACAGCTTCAAGAGCTTTATAAAGATTACTGGACCAGCCACCCGAAGTGGGTTCTCTAAAAATTCCAAAAGAATTCAGAGTTCAAGTCTATATGAACTACAGCCAAGGCTTGTAAAAAGGAGATTGCATGTCAACTTCAAAATAAAGGGCTTTGTTTTATTTTATATTCAGAAAAAGGAGTTAACAGAATGTTTCCCTAGAATTAGTTATTTTAGTACAGCCTAGCTACTCTGATGAAAAGCCAATTGAGCCTCATGCAATCACACACATGGCATGGCAAAGTACTCACCTCTCCCAATATTAAGCTGTTCATTCCAGCATCAATACCCATATTTGCTATAACATCTTCCCTTTCGATCTCTGCATCAGTGAATGTGAGTGCCCGCTGTAGTTTCCTGGGAGAAAACACCTCAACCTCAGCCATATATGTGGCAGTCACAGGTCGGTGATCTGAAAGTTTAAGCTCAGTCCTCCTGTAACTTAGTAGCTTCAGTCCCTTACCATATGAAAGAACACGATCACACCTGGAACAAGAGTGTCAGCTACAGTAATTTTTTAAAGAAATGATTGAGATTTGCCACAAACAAATATATGTTTTTACATGTTGCTACCTATTATGTTTAGTTTTGAACAATGGTCAAAATCTAATTTAGATCTAAACAAAGCACCTTTGGGGATTTCCAGAGCACATGTTCACTAACTTGTTAAATTTATATTCACCATAAATGAAAGTTTCAATAACTACTATAAATGAAAGCTATGTGGAATAACTTGTCCCAGTTGTAATGGTAGAACTAAGAAAGAGACACCGAATCCATAGTGCAAATGTAGCTCGGCAGGTATGATGCCAAAGTTGTAAAGTTAAACTACTGAAGACATTAAACTTTCCTTTCATGGTACTCACTCAAAGGGTTAAAATTATTCCAAAGCAATCTGGTATCTCGATTAGATTCACTCCCTAAATACAAGCATTCACAGTTTACGAACACGAAATTGCAGTTCCTAGAATCTTTTCCAGAATTTATCACAAGGCAGATAATGGAAAAGCAACTGAGATGACAACAAAATGCTTGCCGGTTAGACCTTTTCAATACTTTGTATCCAATAAAAGCAATGATATTTGCAGTCGTGGAGTGTGTAAGCGCCACACAATCCCTTTGAAAAAGAGAGTAAATATGGGACCCACATGAAAAAAAAAATTAATTTTTTAATAGTAGACCCCATTTTTTTTTAAAAGAATTGCTCTACGCTTGCGTACTCCACGATTGTATGTAGCATTATTCATACCCCTAGACTCAAGCAAGCAGAATTATTAAATCATTTGTATGAGTAAACCAACCTAAGAAATCAATTAAAGTTACTGCACATATACATAAATGCCAGATGAAACAAACCAACACTTAAAAGTTATCTGGAAAGGTTTAGTTCAACAGAACAAACTAAATCATAACTCTCTAACATGATGAAACAACCATTTTCGGGGGCTGAGTTAGCAACCAAATAAGCATAATATTAGCAGGTGCAGGGATCAAGCACTCGGACTAGGCAAGTAGAAGCATACCATGCTGGTGTACGCCTTCCAGCCTTTGGATCCTCTCCATAGTACTTTTCTGAATTGATCTCATATTTATATGTAGGTGGGAATCTTAAAGTACCCTCAGACCATCCATCAAATGCACGACCCTTTTTAAGTTCTTGTACAAGCTGTTAGAATGAGATGTCAATACAACTGAAAGCCAAACTGGATTCCTATAACTTGGCTTTTCTCCAATGTTATGCCTAATCAAATGAAAAAATTGCCTTCTCTTTGCAATGGCAGATAAGAAAGCATGTCTTAATATAAACACATACAAAGATTTAATGTAATGTTGTGCATTGGTGAACCATACTCAACTAGCACAGCTCTATATAAGGATGGAACTCGGTCATAAGTACTGGTGTCATCAGTGACCCATGCTCGACTATATGCCTTAATGTTCAATGTAGCATCTCATTCACCGATATGAAAACTAAGTTTTACATTTCAATTATTTCTGCCTTTTGTTTCATGTTTCCCAATGAAGTAAAGAGTAACAAGTGGAATGCCAATACCCAAGTTCAAGAAACATGATCTGACCATTCTTCTTTATGCAGCCCATTAATGTACAGCCACATTGCAATATGAATAGCCATAGATTACATATTTGGGATGATAAATAATCTCAAAATGTGCAACTGAGAAAGAATTAACTAGAAACTTCAGTTTTCAAATACCATATCCAGATAATTCAAACCATTATAAATATAAAGCCATAGACTACATGAGCATTATAGCACATTCTTTTCTAGTGTACTGCACCTTTTGCTTTCTTAATTTTCATGTTAAAAAATCTATGATCAATTTCTCAATTATGATAAAAACAAGATCAATTCTAATGATTTGGACAAAGAGGTCCAATAAGAAGTAAGTCTACATCCTGTGTACTTGGGCTATGCCTTCTTTAATGGACTAAATGTCCATGATTTTCTACTTTTGGTTGTAAACCCTAGTTAGGTACTTCTCATGTATACATCCTCCTGTGTAATTGGGCTAGGCCTTCTTTTCTTATGAATAAAAATTCTTGATTACCTATTAGAAAAAGAAGCCTACTGATATAAACATCCGTGCTTGTATGTTTAAGTGGTATATTAATGTCAATGGGGAAAAAAATTTAGATCTAACAAATCTTTCCCATATCTTGCACCAGACTAATGACCAGAGTTTTTGAATTGTTTGATAAATATAAGTAAACTCAAAATTTGATGTCTACAACTCATTGTTGGCTCAGTATTGTTCAAAATGTCATGTGAGCCCCATTCACATTATGGTGTGATGGACAAGGCTGTGAACAGAGCTAAAATAATATTAATCCCCAACTTAGATAGAGTATCACATTAAATTGATTACATACCTGGTCCTTTTCAAGCAACTTAGACCACTCCTTTTTGGAAATTAGTTCTTGCGTTTTCTCATAAGGCAAGTTTATACGGTAATTGAGATCACCCAACCAAATTATTCTTCTGCAGAAGAAAGTAAAATAATGTTACTAAACCAACTCCTTTTGAAGGAGGAAGATGCTCCTCAAACATACCAGTGAAATGAAATTACAAATTACCAAAAATTTATTTAATAGTTCATACAGATGATTTTAATATATCAGTAGATGAAACAGTCAGCAAGAAGATGGTTTTATTTAGTTTTAAAAGTCACAATACTTTTGCACTTTTTATACTTATTGCTAAGAGCTGTAGTTGAGTCCATTGGTTTGTATTGTGAGTCTCCTATATTTGTGGATTCTCCTCTTCCAAGTTGAAGCATTACAAAATGTTAAAAACTTTTCTTCAAAGACATGATGGAAACTGATGCATTCATTGGGATAGCATACCTTGGGAACACAAAAACAATGCAAACACACTCAAACAATAACAAAATTCTAAAAGGATGTAAATTCATCCAGAATATTTCTTGATAAGTAAATTCATCCAGAATATACCATTGTTAGAACATTTTTTGTTTGATAATATCTGAACCTAAGACGTACCATAACCCCACCTTCTGCCTTTACCGCCTAAGCCAACCTCAAGGGCTATGCTCTAACAATACTCAGTAACAGAACATAACAGAAGAAATGTTGAAGTTGATGCATAAAAGTTGAACAAATAGAACCTAACCACCACATAAGCACATGAAGATTTTCGATTTTACAGAACCAACTATACTTCCATCATAACTCATGAGAAATAATGATAGCACCAAATAAACCATAAGGAAAAAAGAAAACCTAATTTCCGGGACATGAGGGAGAGATATAGGCTCAGGGTTCTGCAATAGCATGTGATATACTCACTCATGATTATGGATGCCCCCGGGAAGTCCAGTACCAGAAACCGATTGAAATTGAGTTCTCCGAAGTATTTCATGCACATCAGCATTTCTTTTTAGTTCATCTCCATCTTTTTCACCTGATGTCAGGTGAGTACATATAAAACAAAAAAAGGTCTGATGTATGGACATGCTGACGGATATTGATCCCTGGAAGATTGAAGAATTGTCTTGAAATCTGAAAGACTACTATATAATAAGTGAAGACTGAAGTGATAGATGCATTTCAAAATTGAAAAACAAAATTAATATTACTCCTCAGAATGAATTAGATAAGAAGTTACTTCTTTTTACTTTATATTTTAAATCAACTCTACTACATCTTTTAGCATAAAACAATGGGTGCCTTTCTTATTATCGCAGGAAAACTCACACTTTTCAATTCATGGATATCTACGTTATACTAGTAGATCCTTTGATTACTTTAATCCCTATGCCTTGAGGAATGAGATACTTGGCTGTAAAAATGCAACACATTTGGTATAATGCATGCCAAATAAAACTACTGCACGCAGCCCCTAACCTAAAACATCATATTGAAAGAAATGCAAGTAAAGAGGAGAACTGCAAGTAACAATAAAAATAATATAAAATGTGTTTCCGCACAACGAAATTATAATAGAAACAAACACCACGGCCAAAAAGAATTCACAATAATGAAGAAAAAACATAAGGGAAAGAAGCAAACCTTGTTACCAATGTAGCCCATAACACCAACACCAACTGTAGACACTTTTAAGTTCTGAATATGTCTACGCAAGCTCCTACGGACCCATATAGAGAGGAAAATCCCAACCATCTGCTTGCTTACCATCCTTACATATGATGATCTTCGCTTCCTCTTCAAGAGAGATTTGAGGTCGATTTCTGCAAGCAGTGCTATCTGTGGAGGCACTTCATTTGTAGTTGACTTGAAAGAACTATATGTCATGAAAGATTTGGATGCTTTAAAAGATTTAACTGATCTGAAGGAATTAGGCCTCTCTAATACACGCTGAGATAGCAAGTTTAATGGAGGCTCTGGCCAGCTCAAACCAATCCTTTCTGATCCACTAAGAATTTTGGTTAATTTGCCAGAGTGTCGAGCAACTGATGTTTCCACATTTTCTGAATGTTCTGTCCCCAAACAATTTAACCTATCCAACCTCTTTGGAGAAGAAAATTGCCTCTGTAATTCTTCTTCTCCTGGAAAGCCTAATTTGGCACTTCCAGGACAGTCTGAAACTCCAGAATTCACATATGTGGTTTGCTCTGTGATTGATCCATCCTTACCTTCATCAAAATCATTGGATTCTTCATCCAATGGATGTACTTCATCACCTACATCACTATCACTTTCAAGAAACATCTCCTCTTCTATATCTGGGATATTGTCAGATGGCTTATACTTTGATGGAGAGGGGGGATCACTAAAGGATTTTATATTTGTTTCCTTGGGCCGGATTCGATTCAGTGTTTCACGGATGATGTTTTCCCACCTTGGAACTGGGCGACTATCTTCAGCACCAAAGACATTCCCGGCATTTAATGGCACAATCTCTTGAAGACTGTGAACAAAAAGCAGATGTCATGCTTCCAAGGACTCCACCGGATATAAACAACAGGTTAAGATCACAGAGAGCGGTATAGAACAAATTTTTTCGTAACAGAAAGAACCGCTCACATTTTTTGACATGTATCATGTTTAAATGCAGAATATCAACAATTATGAGATAATAAAACAGATTAGTGCAACATAAAGCAAATATAAAAGCACCAAATTTAACATAACATATAAACTACCCATATACACGAAACTTCTGAAAAAACTCACCCAAGCACATATATATCAGCTGGCTCGTTGATATTTAGCCAATCATCAATATCTAGGTCATCAGGTGGAAGTTTCCCTCCAACATTCCAAGTCCCAACGCATATTCTAGGACAAAAGGAGAGCCAAATAAAAATAATTGACTAACTCAAAATGATACCATCACTTTTTGTACTTTCCAGAATGAGTGCAACAAGTGTTCACTCTTAGATTAGGCACACTATACCTGACTTCCTCGTTGTTTATATATTGTGCCCTAAAAGTTTCTGATTTTCTTCTTCTTCTTAACATCGGAAGACGATCTGAAGTCCAAAAATAAAAAATAAAAAATCAGCCTACAAGTAATGAAGCATGAAAGGATAGTATTAGAACTGGAAATATGCACAAGATTTGAGATTAAACAGCATTACTGTAGATAAAATGGATTTTTCCCCCAAAGAATGCAATTAATTTCGAACTGACTAATATCTATTGCTATAGAATTATTCAATTTTCATGTGGAGCCCACACCCTCTACCCTCTCAATACGCTCATTATATATCTTGATACATGAACAGGAAGGGGCCACAATGGCCAACCACAACAAGCATCCAGAATAGAATAGTCATAATTTGAGGCATTATCCAACTTAAAATGGAAAAATGCTATTGCATTACTACCTAACTTTGGGTAATAATTTAATATAGCTACCTTCTTATTCATATTCTCTGAAATAAATTGATGTCAATACAAGACACGGGTGATTAATTATATCAAGCAATCTTCACTTCAAATCTTAAATCATTCTAGGTTCCATTTGGTCAGCATTTGAGAGCCAATTTCCAGGGACACGGAGAAATTCCAATTGAGAGACAAAACTTTTCAAATTACCCAAATTTGAATAGTCTGATGAAATCCAATTGTGTCCAACCAATGAAAGGATTACTGATGTTTATTCAAGAAATATGTTGTCAAGAGCAGCATCAATACCGAATGGCTTCCTCCATCACCAAATCCAAGAATTGGTACAATTTCAAGAAGCCACTGAAACTAATGAATATCTAAAAAAACTAATCACAATGTGCAAACTGTGTAAATGAAAAATTACCTTCAAGATCAACCTGAGCATCATTCCCTTGGTTGCCCATCAACAGCAATTGTCTTCCCCGTTGACCAAATCCTGCAAACATACATTTGATAGTTTGACTCAAGCCTTGAAAGGGACTCTTTAAAACTTGAGGAGAAAAATAAAAACACTCCGAGTACAACACTATCCCGTTCTAACAATAACATCCATAAGCAAAAAAAAAGAATTATAAACCTCAGATCTGCCCAAGGACCCACTTCATTGGGTCCTAAAAAAAATCCATTGATACCATGAAATCCACGCATATAATTAGGGTTTGTTTGGAGAGTGAGATGAGATGAGAATTTTGTGAATAGCAGTACAATAGTTTATGAATAGTAGTGTGATAGATTGAGTTGAATATTTTTTAGATTTTAAGAAATGAGAGAGAAAAAGTTGAATACAATAATATTTTTGGGTTTTAGTTTTTTGGGTTAATAATATTAACTTAGAAAATTTTGAAATTTTTTTGGGTTTTAGTTTGAAAATTTTGTATTTAAATTATGTTTGAGAAGGAGATGGGATGAGATGAAATCAGAATTTTGGTAAGACATCTATTTCCAAACAAGCCCTAAACCATCAAAAGCATATTTCCAAATTATCCACACAAACTTTTTATTTTATAGGTAAGATATCCACACAAACTTATTAGTTTGTTTAGTTTGTTTGTAAGATATCCACACAAACTAAAAAGCAACCAGTTCCAGTGTTCCCCCATAGGCCCATTTCCAGTTAGAACTCTTGACGAGTCCCTCAATTATGTTTTTTGTTTTTGAAGCCGTCAAACTCAGACTTTCTTGCACTATCAGGCTATCGGAAACAACACCAAATCCGCACAAACCAAGCAAGTTCCAATATAGAAGTAATATATTGAGAAAAACTAGAACTTTTTTTAAAAGAAAACAAAAAGTTGAAGGCTTTAACGCGAGGATTGTGACCTTCAGCCTCGGAATCGGAATCGGAACCGGAATCTACATCGAATTCGTCCTCGTCAGCGCTGAAATCGGAGTCCTTGGTGCTGATGTTAAGCCATTTGCGCATCACCACTCTGGGCCAGAAGAACTGTACGCACCACCAACCCAAACAACATATTTCAGCTCTACTTCTCTGCAAGTTTTCCCTCAATATTGTTTATCCAAAAACCAAAGCCCATAAACAGAAATCACGAAAGAAAATTCACGGAGCGAGAGAGAGTAACAGTAGTACCTCCGGTTGGCGCTTCGAACGTTGCTTCATATCTGTGAAGATACAGATTGATAACCAAATGGTACAAAACAAAAGAAGAAGAACAATCAAAGTGCAGCTTGCACTAGAGAGCCAGAGAGACAGAGATGAAACAATTAAAGAAGAGAGTAACAACCCATGACCCCAATAACGGTAGTGGCAGGTTTCGTGGGACTTTATTTTTTGAATAATTTTTCTTACCATATTCTCTCCACTACATTCCACACATATTTTAAATTTTTTATTTTTATTATAATAAATATATGATATATATGTGATAAATATAATAATTTAATTAATTTAATAAAAATAAAATAAAATAAAAAATAATTTTAAAATATATAAAATGTATAGTGTGACGAGTACTCATCTCCTTTCTTCTTTCTTCTTTCTTCTTTTTCCTCCTCGGTGCTTTGACTTCGAGTCTTCGAGATTAATTTACTAAGATTAATTAAATATGATCGAGATTTATTAAAGGTGCCTTCAAATTGGATCCACCCTCTCACGTGGGACCAGGGCCTTTTTATTTTTCTATTTTTTCACATCTTCCATAGTGGCGTGGAAAATTGATCTGAAAGCACGGGTTAATCATGCTTCTTTAGACAGAAACTGGAATTTCATTCTTTCATATGAATGGAAACTCTCCAGTACCTTATATTAACTATACTATTATATTAATATATATTTGGGACATCTGTCACAAACATTCATGTGAGGTCGGTTTGCAGATGCTCTGATCTCGACTCGAAATGCATCATATAATACCTCAATTAAAAGACAGTTGTTTGAATTTAAAATCCATATCAACTCATCTATCTTATTATTATAATTTTCTTAAATTTTCACACAAAATATAATAAACATTTCAACTTTTTCAAATATCAAAATAATAATAATATTAAAAAATAATATTTTATTTTACTATTTACAAACCATCTCAACTCATCTCTAAATCCATACGACTCATAAGAAGCCGACTCATAGAGATAATTATCTTCATGTAATTACCATTATATATATAATAATAATAATATAATTATCCACTACAGCCGTTGGACCCCAACCAGACCTCGTGAATCACATTCCCCTCTTATCACTATATATCCAACTACCAAATTAAAGCCAATGCATTGGCTCTAGCTATAGCTTGGTCATGATCATTGATCAGGGTGATTGATTAACATATATATATATATATATGTATATGTATATACACTGACTATCTAGAATTCATTGTTGAATGCTTTGAACAAACTTCCAACATTAACACATGAAACGTATAATATATGCTACGTACCCAATACGATTAATAATCAATCAGTATATATAAAGCTTAATTATTCAGAATATATTAAAATTTCTCATTAAAAAATGCTTGAAAGAGAGAGATCATGAGCAGCATCATGCATCATGTTAGGCAATTTATATATATATATATATAAGATGATCATTATACTTAAATTAGTCTTGTTATTTTAATTTCATCGTTTTTTGTTTTTCTGTAATCACTAGCAAGGAACCTTAAAGCTGTAACTGTGGGTGTTCAGCTTTCTGTTACTTGCATTAACTTGAACAACCTCCATCCAGTTGCAAGAAAAAACACGATCGACAAGAACAGGGAGAAAGAGTACTCATCATGTGCATGATAAGGGTACTAATATTTAAGATCCGTTTGGATACAGAGGAGATGATCTTAGCTTATAATTTTGACTAATTATTATTCTCAAATCATTTCATTATCTTAAAATACTATTTTTTCTATAAAAACCAGTATTTTTTTCCATCATGTGCATGTGATCATGTTCAATAAAGTGACCGGCCACATTCTGAAGAACTGCACACCCTAAAGAAATGGACCACAACTAGGGGTGTCAAATCGTGTTAACGGGTCGTGTTCGTGTCGTATCAAAACATATATATTATACTATATAGGTCAACCCTAACCCGACCCATTAAGCTTATCGTGTCAAAATCTCAAACCCTAACACGACCTATTAACATAACGGGTCGTGTCGTGTCAACCCGTTATGACCCATTTATGTAAATAGGTTGAACAGACTCGAAATTAACCCGTTTGACCTAGTTAAGTTTAACATAATTTTATATAAATGTTAAAATCACAATATCTAGAAAAAAATATAAAACTAACTACAAGTCTAAAATTACAATCCAAACAATAAAAATATAGAAATTAAAATTCTAACAATTTTATTTTTAGGTATAAGGGTATAATTGTAACTTTAACTTTCATAACGGGTTATAACGTGTCAAAACGGGTTGACCCGTTAAGCAATCGTGTCTTAACGGGTCAATCCGTTTTGACCCGAACCCATTAAGACTAAATCCTAACCCGTTTTTATCGTATCGTGTTCGTGTTGAGTTAACGGGTCGTATCACATATTGCCACCCCTAACCACAACTACATGATGAGAACGTCTAGACAACGCTGCACAAAATACCAGATTTTATTTTGCTTTTGTTTCTTCCCTAATTGGTCTCAAATTAAGCCAAAATGCCAGGTTAATTTGTTCTTGTTTGGTATTTTAATTTGTGAGGAGTTTTGGTGCCTTGGAAAGCACTATGCCCGTAGAAGTCTCTACCGAATTTTTTTTATTTTTATTTTTACTTAATGATTAAATAAGTATTTTTAAATGAATATGTGTTTTTTTTTTTTAAATATCTAAATACTTAAAAAAAAATGGTGAAAGAAAAAGTAAAAAAAAAAAAAGAGAAGTGTTCGGTAGTACAGAAATTTTCTGTAGACGTAGCAACGTCCTTGGTGCCTTGTGATCGATGCATGGGATCGACAAGCCAATATGAGTGTCAGAGCCTTATGTCACATGGTGGGGCCTGTGGGGAAGTTGTCTTGGAAGATAAGAAACTTGGGGTCTCCTTAACCTTCTCACATGGTCCTCCACGTACAAGACATCATGATTAATATGGGGCGAAACTGGTCCCATGCACTACTAATCCCGCATGATGAGCAGATTCAAAAATTCTATTTATTATTTCTACACTATATATTATATATTTATTATTTATTATTTTTTATCAAATATATAATATATAAAAAATAAATAGAATAATTTAATAAATTTAAAAAGAATAAAATTAAAAAATATATATATATTATATAGTGTGTGAGGATAATAAATAATAAAGCTATATATATATCAAGGCTGCTAGCTAAGTTGCTATATGCTAAAGAGAGAATGTATATCTGCCTCGAGAGAGAACCTCTATTTTCTCTTTAAAAAAAAAACTCATTTTGGTGAAAGCTTTTATCGGAGAAGAGGGTGGAGTTGTGTCTCTCACCCTCCTCTTATTCTCCTTTTCATTTTCGCACTGTATCTATATTTTTAAGAGAGTGTTTTTCTCCTCCTCTCTCTACTAGTTCGGTTTTATACAAATCTGTTATTCTCTAGCACCATCTGCTACACGCACCCCACCACCTCATCCCTTAGCCTCCGATCTACTGGGATAGCACGGAGTTGCGCCAAAAAGGTCAGCACATTTACCTCACGCGCGGCTTGTTTTCGTGCGTGTTCTCCATGCGCCATTGCACAACAACGCTTCTGACGACACGCGCCGTACCAGCAGCTTTGTCTCGTTGAGATCTTTTAGATCTCAGTCGCCCCGTCTCCATCCCACCGGCGCGTGGCTGCCATGCGCCATCACAGGAGTGCGGACATAAAGACGATCAGCAAATCTGTCTACTTGATTCTGATTTTTTCACTATGTTACCACTTTCCCTAAATCGTGATCTAGAAGAAGGGTCTGAGGACCTCTCCAAAAATCATCTTAGGACAACAAGCAACAATATACCCGTCACTCGCACCGCTTTCAGCGGAGGTTCCACTGCTTTCAACAGTGGATCCATTGTTCGCAATTTCTTACGAACAGCTTAGCCAGCTAGCTGCATATATGCCTACGACTCTCAATATATATTCATTTAAGTCTCCATTTAGATTAAGAGATTATATTAAATGAGTTGAAATGATTTATAAATAGTAATAAAATTTGTAATTTAAAATTTATGAATAATAATAAATAGTAATGAGATGAGTTTATCTCTTAATCCAAACGGGCTCTAAAAGTCACTTGATGATGATCATCAACTATAAATAGAAATATATGATCAAATGTGACCCACCCGAGGCAACTTTTGTCACATCCCTGTGATTTTGTTCAACATTTTTTCTTGCGACAAATGATCAAGAAAGAGCCTGCTGCTAGCTATGGCATGCATGCATGCATGATTAAGTTTGTCATCATGGCTGTGATTAAAATAGGCAATTACCCTTTATTCTCTGTGACGCAATGAGTGACGTGTTGATGATGATCATGAGTTTGTGCACACATCATGTATGTATGTGGATGCATGCAATTTGGATAACCATGACACATCGATCGAATCTAGCTAGCTCACAAATGCTAGTAGGGCCTCAAAATTCCATTAATGATAGATTCATGATACCGAATAATAGTAAGATTTATTGATGTCTAGTGGTCATCATATTATATTATACGTACTGATCTTTCTTCAAATTTCACTGAGAATTTTTTAGAATTCCACTCCATAATTATATATATAGTACGACTCTAGACTTTTGCAATTAATACGCATGCGATCCATCGATATTCGATCACGACAGCTAGCTAGCTAGCTTGTATGGTATATATGTTTTTACCATAATCAGGCATGCATGCATGTATGATATATATATATATACCTGATTTCCCAGAAAACCTAGATGATAGTAATTTATATATATATATTTAAAGCTAGGTAGGTGAATAATTAATTAATTATTACACTAATTTTATTTTTATAATTTTTAAAATAAAAAAAATTCTACACACTATACATGTATTACATTTTTATCCTATTAAATAAGATGTGATACATTTATCATTATTAATAATTATTTATTACATATTTTTTATTATTTAATAATAATAAATATGGTACATACTATTTAATATAATTAAAATAGAATAAAAATATAGTATATATATTATTCTTTCTAAAGCACTAATTATTAATAATTAAATATAATAAAAAATGATACACATTAATAGGCTGCCAGGTAATCCAAGTTTACCTACTGCCAGCTCCTATCATTTAATTGGGTGGATTGTGGCCAATGATGTCATGCATGATGATCATAATGTGAAATGCGATTATTATTTTTAATAATTCGTTTTTTTCTTTTTCTCATTATTAATGCAAGGAACAAGAAGGACAATAATTAGTATGAGATTATTTTAGAGATAAAAATTAAAAGTTGAATAATATTATTAAAATATTATTATTTTAAAATGTTAAAAAATTAAATTATTTATTATATTTTATATGTAAATTTTAAAAAAAATTATAATAATGAGATGAGATAAAATCTACAAATTAGTTACATCTAAACCTAATTCTTTTCCTGAACAACTTCTTAAACCTAAAAAGGGTTCTGAGAGTTCAGTACTCATGATCATCCACTTAATTATAATCTGCTTGCAGCTGGAACGACTAATTTTTTTCTATTTCACATCATGATCTTCTTCTTTCCTGGTTTCCCATACCCCACCCTCCCCAACAAAACTGGGAATTAACAATAGTTTGATCTTCATTTTTGTCAGCTAAACTCGTACCGATCTTATCCATCATAAATTGAAGAAAATGTGGGAAAGAGAAAGTTTCTCCAAACACCAATAATCGACACGAACAAATGTAAAACTCGATCCATATCTCAACAGATGCTTCATTATGAAAACAAAGAATATCAGAACACAGAGAGAGAGAGAGAGAGAGAGAGAGAGAGAGAGAGAGAGAGAGAGAGATCAGAAGTGAAAAAAGGAAGAAAACACAACCATATATATATATATATATATACAAGACTTTGGAGAATTAAAGAGTAAATGCATGGAATATTTAACATACCTTTGTCCAAGTACATGAATATGTATATAGATTATGTATCTGTAAGTACTGCGCGCTTCAGTGGCCAGCTGCTTCAGCCATCAAAGAGATCTGCACGAACATGGATATCTTACATACAATCTGCTTCAAAGCAACTTTTTTTTCAGCTGAATTTCCATTTAGTAGCTAGGAAAAGCAAGCAATTAGGAAGTAGGAGCTCGCTTTTATCGGAAAAAACGACAAGAACACACCCAGCAAAAGTTAAAACTAGCAGCGCGCTCCTGTTGGTATATAGAAAAGCTAGCTGAATAATTGCATCTGATCTTGCTTTGAAACTAATAAAAAGTGGTATTTCTGGCCCGGTTTTGGCCGGTCTCTGGAAATAATTAAGCAGAGATGCTCTCTGCCTTTATTCGACTACTCCTCGATCCAACATGCTCCTTACACGTGGTCCGATCCTCGACAATCAATATTTTTCGTCCCGATCACTTTCCAGTTCGTTAATATCCCGTGGTACTTTTCCTCACTGATTTTTCAGACAATAGTCCAGTTTCGATTCAGAGGTAATTTAATATAGTATTTTTAATATTATTATTATTTTAAAATTTAAAAAAATTAAATTATTTATTTTATTTTATATAAAAATTTAAAAAAATTATAATAATGAAATAAAATAGGTTAATAATAGCTAAATTATCACTTTAATTGCAACCAGATTTTTACAAGTCATAAGACAAAATTTATTAATTAATTTCGTCTGACAATATTCCTTGATCGATCTTGGTTTTCGGTTTCAAGGATTCTAACTAACTAGCTACTATTAATATATTCAAAACTAAAATACCCATTTATTGATACGAATCTTTTTTCAAGATACAAATTATTTTATTGATATTTTGTGATATAATGGAGTAATAATTCGGTATTAATTTTTTAAATATGATCAACACGTGATTTTCCCATCTTTTGTCAATAAAATTAATGATGATCATTATAGAATAAATAATTTAAATAATTATATGATATTACGTGATAATTATACAAAAATATACACTATGCCATTTACATTTTTGAAACTATATATCTAGCTAGCTGGAACCTGCAGCCAATATATATTATAAGGTATATTAATTAATGCTGCTTATTGAGAATTAGTTAATTTCATGATGTTGGATATTCTTATCAATATGCTCCATTCACGTACTTTGACAGTAATTCTGTCGCAACATAAGCACACAGTTACTTTTACGTATTTTTCGCACATTCTACTGATATGATTGATTAAAATAATTATTTTATATTAAAAAAATAACGCAATTAATTATATTACTGAAGTATACAAAGAATACACAAAAGTGATTATATATAAAATTTATATATATATATATATATTATATGGACATGTAGTACTATGCAGGATTGTTTCATGAGAACTGTACGTACGTACAAATTCAAAAGTAAATAGCTTTGTCCTGTCAAAAGTAAATAGCTAGGTTGTCGCAAGAAATTAATATGAAAACACAAACAACAAGAAGAAAAGAAAATGTTGCAAAGCAACAAAAGTAAAACATAGCCACCCATGTGAATGAAAATGATTTTGTCCCCAACATTAAAAAAAAAAAAAAAAAAAAAAAAAAAAATTCATGCTTGCTTTATTATTTTTTATTTTTTTATGATCAATCGATTGGCCACCTTGATCAAGTGCTTTGATGACTTGATGTAGCCAAAAATGAAATGTGCTTTGATAGTAAATATATTCTGTCACGACATAAATATGGACTAATAGAATGAGTTGATTCGACTTAATTTGGGGTTTGTATATTTGTTTTTCATGTGGTGAACTTTTTGAATAGGACCCATTGACCAATTAATTATACACACGTTCGATCGGAGTAACATCACAGGCCAGGAAGATCAAAACAGGACAAAAAAAGAAAATGAAAAATGAAAAATGATGAACTTCAACTAAAAGATTGATCATGTATGTAAATAGATTATATAACATATCATATGAAGTCATGCATGTCGGTTTGTGAGTTTATTTTTGTAGAATTTTTCTATATTAATTCATGTACTCCAACTAAAAATATACGTACACCTAGCGGCTTATTAATTTTCTTTGATAAGCCTAGCTAATTATTGATGTAGTAAAATAAATGCTCTAATCCTCTTCAAATCATGTAAACAAGGCGTGATACATAGAATCAAATTAAAACCAAAGAAAAAAAAAAACTTTATCGGTCCAAAATAAAGGGCAATTTTATTAGTGACATTATTGTGGAATATTGTTGACACGTAGTACGTATTCTTGTCTATATCGTCATGACCATTAACATATAATAGTCAAAAGTACTGTAACGTGGCAACTGGCATGGAAATAATGGATATATAGTGGCCATATTTAATAATTTTCACACACACTCACACACACATATCATGTGGCCTCACATGACATCACTTAAGGTTTCCAATTAATTCTTAAAAATAATATTAAGAGTACCTCATGTATATACGTACCATATATGCATGCATGTTTGGTGTTTATAAATTAAGGTTGTTACTAATTTATAATATGTTTTTTCTTGTTCTTTTTCGACTCTTATACCAATGATTATGAAATATATAGTTTATACAAAACGAACATCGCATATGCATATACATAATAGGTTTCTGATTGATCTGCAAATGATTGGCACTACTTGATCTACATGCAAATTAAGGATGTTTAGAGTTGTTTTTTTGTTGTCTCTCATCTATAACATGAGATGGTCAAATGCTGCCCCCAATTTTGTAGATCAGATATATAAGAAGGAAAAAAAGAAAAAAGAAAAAGAGAGATATATAGAATCAATAAAGTATGTATATATATATGTATATATATGTGTGTATATATGTATATATATCATCATGGGGCCCCGAAATCCATCAATGTCATTTGCATGGACCGACCAACAACAATGTGATGTGAGAGCAATAATGTGAAGTCTCTGGTGATCTGTTCCGTATATATATATATATATAATAAGATTCTCTATAAGTGTATATATATATACACACATATTCATGACTACCCTAAACATGATTAAGGGAAATATATAAGGAAAATGTTTGATATCATGTTAATATGATACTCCATTCTAATAAGTGATAATGATAGATAGTGTATGAGATTTCATATTTTTTGAGAACGAGAAATTTTTACTCTTTATAATATTTCAATAAAGCTATAATTATATTATCGATTAGTCCTTATGAAATATAAGTCATGTGTCTTAAGTCTTGGGGCATTATATATAGTTAATCGCATTCTTACCATGGTGTTGATTTAGCATTACTCATAAATATTAGTTTGATTTAAAAAAAAAAAAATCTAGGACTAATATGTATGGATATGGTACTGAAGTTAGTGAAAGGTTGATAATAATATAGTATATAACAATTATTAATTAGAGATCATGATGACAATATGGAAAAAGTACAATTTTGTCTTGGGTCATATATAGGAGTCTAGGACTTGAGTTAACTATATGTGTGTGTGGTCTCTGTAGCTGTCTTGTTTTATTGCAAACCAGCCGTACTGCCCATGCACCGACCTCAGTTTTCTAGTGGGCAGATCATGCAACCTACCATTAATGGAATTAAACTTGGTTGATTTGTTGATCTATTGGCCTGCTAGCTGTCTTAGAATCATATGTATATCCCTTATTATATCTTAAAAGTGGCTATATGAGATGAACACGAATGAATAACAGGGGCATAAATGAAAAAAATGAAAAAAAAAATGTCAAACATGAATTACTATTCATTTCTGTTCATCTCATATAACCACTTTTAAGATATAAGAGATATATATATATATATTTATATGTATATGCTATCTCGAACACCTAAAGAATATGACTCCCATGCAAGAATCTATATATATTAATGCTCATCAATCCGTCTTTATCAAACTTCCCACGTACAATATTGGACAATCAGTTGTAACATTGCCAATATTCTCTCTATCTCCTAATATATATAGCCCTCCTCTAGTCTTTGCTAAACGACTACTTGACTAAGATCTCTAGATCAAGGTCGGGTAATAACTATTCAGTTCATTTGTCTATCTCTCTTATGCTTAGAATCTTTCCAAACTCGTCATATATTTTGCTTTTGTCTGTTCCTAATTTTATTTTTTGTTATAATTTCCTCTCGAGTGTTGCAAAATATATGTGGCAATAAGTAGGTGAGGTTTCTTTGTCGATTGTCAATTTTGGTGGGGGAGAGGAGTTTGAGGAGAATGCTTTCAAATTAGTCATGTAGAAGTGGTGGTGGTCCCAATTGAGCATCGGAGTTTACACTTGGATATTCTTTCCAAACTATTCAAAAATGGAGCTAAAAGGTGATATAAATGATGGGGAAGATTTGTGTTGGGGTTAAGATTGATCATGCATGTGCTGAATGGCTGTAATTGTGTTGTTACAATATTTAAGAATTGCATTCACCTTTTTCTTTTCGAGAAATATTTTAACTACAAAGATCATATTCTACAAAAGTAAATCTATCAATTGACGTGAGTTGACATGATACGTTAATTAGATTCACGTAGAGCTAATTTATTGGGTTAACTCATGTCATCATGCATATTTGATGTGATAAGTTGTAAGGAGATTAATAAAAATTAATTTTATATTTAAGAAAAATCTCAAAAATCCAAACTACAATAATAGAATGAGCATATTTAAAAAATTACAAGTCAAAATTGGATAAAAATATATATCCTAGGGGAAAAATTAAGTAAACGTTTTTCAGGTCATGCATGCGATTTAGAAAGCTCATGCAGGCAATGTATCAATCCCAACCTACAATATTCCATTTAGCAGCATGTGTTTATACAAGCTGCAATTTTTGACCATATGTCCAAATCAAGAAATTAAGAAAGTTAAATGTAGACAATATCATGAATAGAAAAAAACAATCAATTCGTACACTAATTTGTTCATGAATAATTTTTTTAATCAGTCACTATTCACTATCGCGCAGTATCTCACACTCTATAAAAAACACCCCACATTCTATAAAAAAAAACTGTCATATCTGGGGTATGCAGGTGAATAGTGACTGATATATAGCAAAACCCTTTGTTCAAATATCAAATGTATTGTTGATGGACTATTTTCACAAATTTCTTTTCTAAAAATCACACTTCTAAAAAATTTTAGAACAAAATGCAGGACCCTTTCAAATTTAAAATAGTACTTGAAAAGTTTCAAGGAATGCCAAATCCTAGATTTGTCTTCTATGACTAATTAGTGAACAAAACTCCAAATTCTAATACGAAAATAATTCCAATACCATGTTTTTTTTTAACTATATGTGAGGGAATATAATTTAAAAAAATAAAATAAGAAATTGAAAAAAGATCAGTTGCATTATTCTCTTGTTTAGTTAATTAGTATATAAAGTGAAAGGAAAATAAAACAAATATATGATTTTTTTTCCACTAATTTTTTTACTCACTACCAACTTTATCTTCAAAGCTTCCCTATGATCATGTGTAGAAAATTCTGATGAACATGCGAGAGAATTGAACAAAAAAAAAAAAATGAAAATTTGGAAGAGAAAACTGAGAGAATTTGAGATTTGGGGAGTGGGCCATACACAGTTTATCCAACTCATCATGCCATTTCCCAAACCCATGCCAAGTTTAATGGAGAATGGGCCATCCCAATATATCAGCCCTACGGGGCTTGAGATTCACAGGTCCACGATAGACGTCGCTAAACATGTACTGTACCGAAGGGTAAAAAAAATGGAAAAAGAAAAACAAGTGAACGGATAAAAGAAGCCGGGAAAAGGCGGAAGAGCCTGGGAGAAAAATCAGTTTGACAGTTCCGAACTCCGAGCTTTATGAAACAGAGGGTGCTCATGAGGTGCTCGGGATAAGAAGATGACAATTCTACTTCAACCTTGTAAGTCCCTTTGTTCCCCCAACTATAGTTTACCGGTAAACAATTTCACGGTTGTATGCAACACTGTCCAAAACAAAGCATATCCAAGCATACCGAAATGGCCAGCTCTAAAACCATCCAAATTTCACTCCTTTTCCACTTTAGGGTCCCTTCAAAATCTGGGATTTACTAATCATTCTCCAAGCCGGAGAGGTACCCATGTTGCTTTTTGTTCTAGGAATGAGGTCTTTGATGGTTTTTCAAGTACCCAGTTGCCCCAAAAGCCCGAGAGTAAAGATGGTAAAGGGAATGAGGAGCTTGAATTGCTAAATAAGCCTTCCCCAATACCTATAAATAATGGGGCTTCCTCTGAATTAGACAAGGAATGTGAAAAACCTGGTAAAGAGGAGGCCTTACAGCCTTTCTTGAAGTTTTTCAAGGGAAGAGATTATGAGGCTGAAGTGAAAGAAGAGGCAGGTGTGTTAGAGGAGAAACTTGACGTGGATGATAAGTATGAGGAGGCTAATAAGGTCGGGGTTGAGTACTATGAGCCCAAACCCGGTGATTTTGTGGTGGGGGTGGTGGTTTCTGGTAATGAGAATAAGCTTGATTTGAATGTGGGAGCGGACTTGCTGGGTACAATGTTGACAAAGGAGGTGCTCCCCTTGTATGAAAAGGAGATGGAATACTTGCTATGTGATATGGATAGGGATGCCGATGAGTTTATGGTTCGCGGGAAGATGGGCATTGTGAAGAATGATGAAGCATTGGGCAGGGGTTCAGCGCCGGGAAGACCCGTTGTGGAGACTGGAACTGTTTTATTTGCAGAGGTTCTTGGGAGAACTCTTAGTGGTAGGCCATTGCTTTCAACTAGACGATTCTTCCGGCGGATTTCTTGGCACCGAGTGAGGCAGGTTCTTTTCTAGCTTTTTACTTTTCTATTTAGTTGATATGGAAACTTTCATGCGACTGCAATTTGGGATTTTCTTTGTAACTATGTTGTGCGATATTTTCAAAACACTATAATAGCCTTTTGAAGATGTCACTCTGAGAAAAATTAAAAAATATAAACCTGATGTTTATGATCTACAAAATAACCTAAGATTGATTTCATACTAAAGCCATAATTTTCATCTTCTTTGCAATATTGTTGCTGCCAATGTAAGCTTTTACTTCATTTTATAATCTGTCATAGAAAAATCAATTTTACAATGAGAATAAAATCTTTTGGTTTCTATTGAACAGATAAAACAACTCAATGAACCTATCGAGGTGAAAATAACAGAGTGGAATACGGGGGGCCTTCTTACAAGAATTGAGGTTTGTTCGTTAATTGCATGTGATTTGTGTGTATGTGCCAATGCATTGTATTGGTGTCTATAACTTTTGACGATTACTTCTCAGGGATTACGAGCTTTTCTTCCCAAAGCTGAGTTATTGAATAGAGTTAACAACTTCTCTGAGTTGAAAGAAAATGTGAGTAGCCTTTCCAGGATGTCATTTTTTTTCTCAGTTAAGATATCAACTTATTAGATCATGGTTTGTGCTTTCTCTGTGCATGATGCCTTCAGCCCTCAATCAATTAGTACATCATGCATAATAGGCAGAAATAAAAAGAACAAATGGCCAGAACGTTTTACGTGTGTCAAATGCATGAGATTCAGCAAATCTGCAGATTATGAGTAGGAAAATTATTTAATGTTGAGGAAAGCTTCATACATTTGATTATTGTCACTGGCCATTGAAGATTTGAAGGCCTATGCTGGATTGACTCGACTACAGCCTCTTTATATTGGATGGAGGACTTTCTGAGCTAATATTGGTTGGCCTTGTCAGAATCAAAGTTACCTTATCTGTTGGTGCAGTCACTTTCTTTTGAAGCTATATGCATGCTTTTGGCTTCTGCTATAGGCTATAGCCTATTGTCTAGGAATCTTGACAACTGACCAACTGGACCTCCCATGTTAGGGCAAGGTCTGACATCGAGGCAATTAAGCCCAGACAAATAAATACAACCCTGCAGTAGTTGTGCCTAGATTCTTTATTCAAATATACTTAAAAAAAAGGAGCTGGCTTTTAGTGACTTTGACATTCACTTGGAAATGAGGACAGAAGAGAAAGTAAAAAAGGGGGTGGGCCGCGGTCATGCACTCACTGCCTTGCTTCCATTTTATTCTAGGTCCTAATGCAAGAGCAAAGGGTCCAGTTGGGAACAGAAAAAGTATTGTGTGTTGACACCTTGATTTTACAAAAACAAAGTTTGGGTGCTTTTTATTTACTCCTGCTATTCTCTTTTTGTGTCTATATTCAGTTATGTACAATGCTATCCTTGTATGCTTCTTGACAAAATTGGCTTCTGGCTGGTGTAGGTTGGACAACGCATATATGTGCAGATTACTCGTATAGATGAGACTAAAAATGACCTAATATTGAGTGAGAGGGAAGCTTGGGTTAGTTTTTCTTATAGCATTTGGTGTAGTCTTGCTCTTTTTGCTGCTTGCAAAGACCTTTTCTGCGTATTTCTTGTTTGACTTTCTCTCTTTCGCTATTATTTCAAAAGGTCTAACTTCATGCATAATTTGCAGGAAAAATTATACCTTAGTGAGGGAACGCTTTTAGAAGGAACTGTTAAAAAAATCTTCCCTTATGGAGCTCAAATAAGGATAGGCGAAACTAACAGAAGGTAAGGAATGATTTGCTTTGGAAACATATCCTGGAAGTAAGTTGGATATGTATATCCCTTGTTTTTCCGTGTTGAAAGAAATAAGATTCTGTGGGGAGAGTGTGGGTTAGAGCACCAAGACAGGGAGATAAATAAAAAGTTTGTGTGGAGTTTCCAACGAATTTAAACATAAATGTGTAAAAAATTAAACAAATATATGTAAACACTAGGTTTTGAAAATGAAAAGAAAAGGAAGTTATCAAGGTTCTGAGAACTGACTAGAGTGGGTGGTTTTTGTTATGTCCTAGCTGGCATACTTCTCATACAATTCAGGGCATCGTGGTGATTGGTGAATAAAGTTGCTGATTCCAGTACAATTGAGAACACTGTGAAAGTGTATTGGAAGCCATGTTTAGTTGGTCATATAGCCGAATTCTTATTTCCTCTGTGTTACTGTCTTAAAACTCAGTTTAATTATGTCTTTTTTTCTGATAAAGTGAGGTTCATGAGTATATTACTTGGGTTGCACACTTTCTGCTTTTTTTGAAATTTTATTGGTTATCAAAAGAAGAAATGAACATCAAAATGTTGTAGTGCAGTTGTTATTTTCATGGTTTTTTTTTCTCGTTCTGTTGGATCTTAGAAAAAGGAAAAACTTTTGGATGACAAAAGGACTTGGAAAGTATAATTTTCAAACTAAGAGAAAGATAAAGATGAAAAAAAAGTGAGAGAATTCTTTTATGAGTTGTCTGGTAGGCTGTCTTTGGTGGTTCAACTTTCATGCATATCATTGCTGTAGGTTGGTACAAGGTTTCATCAGTGTGCGTATGACAGCCGACAGAGGTGTAAATTAGGTGTGATCCAAATCGGTGGCTTAATGCTTCAGTTTATAGTTTTTACAAAACATGGCACTAAGGTTTATCTTTCAAAAGTTTTATTGGGCTCAAATAGGTAGAAAGTAGTGTTGCATTTTCTGGAAGCAGGAGAATTATCAATTTTCCTGTTTATAATGGTGGGTTTTGAACCTTCAACCAGCATTCACCCTGTGCATCAGGAATTGGATCAAGATCAATTGCTTCTTAAGCTTTTTGATTTGGCTCTCAAATTTACTATTGAAAGGAAGGGATGTTGGGTGAGGTGATGGCTCTCTTTCAAGATATGCATCTCGAATCAGGTCTACAACCGGCACTTAAATTGGCCCTGCACTGGGGGTGCCCCTTCCTGGTCTCAAGAACTCGAGCGGTCTTTATGAGTACTGGTTGGGGATGTCATAGTGGTCCTAGGATAAGTTGTATAAACCGGACGTTCTACATTTAAAACTCCGCATCCACTCTTGGGGCCATAGGACTGGAGGAACTTCTCCTTGAATTACTAGAGGTGCAGTTGTGGCAAACTTCTTGTCAAGTACTTGTGTAACCCTGGGATTAGTTGGGACTTTGTTTTTGGATACCAAGTGCTAATAAAAAAAAATAATGGTGGGTTTTGTTCCAATGAGTGTAGATATAGAATGGAGGGGTTAACTTTTGCAAAACTTACTAGTTTCCTTGCTTAAGCTAACCCTAGGGATTTTGTTCAAACTACCAAAACTAAGGAGCCCAGGCGAGAAGAAATGCTATAGAAGTACAGATCAAGAGTTACTTGGCTAACAATTAAGGATCTTAATACAAAATATTTTTACTTATTGACCATCATCTGTTGATGGCGTAATTCCATTGAATTTCTAAAAACCACAGATGGGGTTTGGCTGAATTCAAGAGAGGATATTGGGAATAAGATATATGGTTGAGCACTTTAAACAGATATACTCCTCTACCAACCCCCAATTTCCATAGGACCTCCAGGGAAAAATTACACCAGTAATTACGGAGGAGGACAATGGTCTTCTATGTGCTATCCTAGATGAGCAGGAGATATGGGGTTTGACACATTTCACATTGAAACTACTAAAAACTGACATATAACACTCTCCAATTATGAAATGGGTAAAAAAGTAGGTGAAAATAGGTGATGTAGCACAATTTTGATGGTTGGATCTTAATGGAGAATGCACATTGTAAATTTTTGGTAGTTTGAGAGTGTGGTGTCACTGCCTTGGTGGTTTGGGATCAAAGCTTAAGGTTGGGTTTGGATACATGGTTCAGATGAGATGAGATGAGATGAAATGTTTTGAATAGTAGTTGAATAAAATATTGTTATAATATATTTTTTAGTATTATTTTTATTTTGGGATTTGAAAAAGTTAAACTGTTTATTATTTTTTTGTATGGAAATTTGAAAAAGTTGTAATGATTGAGATGACATGAGATGAGATAAGAGTATTGTGTAAGCAAACGGAGCCTAAAACACTTGTTCATTGAAGAGTGCCGGTGCATTTTCTCTTGTTGTGTTTATCAATTATTGAGAATTGTCCTAAGCTTTCTCCACATTTCACAGTGGGTTACTGCATATTTCAAACATCACCCGTGGTCGAATTACTTCTGTCAGCGACTTACTTTCAGTTGATGAGAAGGTTAAAGTTCTTGTTGCAAAGTCGATGTTTCCTGACAAAATATCTCTAAGGTAATTAAAATTGAGTTGCAGGTTGGAAACCCATGCATGTTTGATGCACCGGCATAATTATTTACTTTTTCACTTGCTTTCTAAAACTTACTTTTTATTAGCATTGTAAGTGGTCTAAATCCCTAGTATTATTAATTTTCAGCCATGATCCCCTGCCTTCCTGTCAGCTTAATTGCATGCTCCCTTTCCAGAAGACAATTACGTGTATTTATATCAACAGCAGACAACTACTTCTACCACATTGCACTTCCTAGTATTTGCTCAATATATCCAGCGTCATACTAATACCAATAATTGTGATATAGGAATGTTGAGTGGTGCTTTAGGGGTATCTAGTTGCGTCATTGAGTTTTGGTGAACTAGGCTAGAAATTAATATCACAATTGTCCTTATAATATTTATCTACCAGTTTTGGTCTTCTGAAGTTCATTGTTTGTCGCTTTGCAATTTCCTTTATAATTTTTATGGTCACCGAGTTTACCTATGATTGTGAAAAGCATGAACTTCCAGAAAATTTCAAGACAAGTTACCTGATGAAAGTTTAATGCCTTTTAGTGCTACTCATTGCATTCTAATGAACAAGTTAATGCCCTTTTTTTCGTTCACTTATAAATTCTTCTGATAGGAAATTTGTGCTTTTGTGGCTTGCAGTATTGCTGACCTTGAAAGTGAGCCTGGGCTATTTGTATCAAACAAGGAGGTGCAATATTGTTATTATTTTTCTCAGAATTGAAATTTCTTCAGTGGCCTGTATAGTGTATATTGCTTCTATCCAGTTTCTTGAATTGAGAAAATTCTTCCTTTTGGCAGAAAGTATTTGCTGAGGCTGCAGTGATGGCAAAGAAGTATAGGGAAAAGCTACCTGCCGGTTTAGCCCCTTATAAGTCAGAACTTTCTCCAACCAATGCTTTACCTTTTGACAACGAAGCAAGTATGTATGCAAATTGGAAATGGTTCAAGTTTGAAAGAGAAGATGGTCCAGCTCCTTAAGGTTTCCATGCGACATGATCAAATTGTAAAAGACTGTGGGCTTGACATGACACTTAGCTACATTCCCCACCTTGAAACGTGGAAAAAGGGAATAACTTTCAATCAGTCATTTTCTCCTTTTGGGTTCACAACATCAGGTTATTTGGCAGGTATTTCAATTAGATCACAAGCCATGCATGTGAAATCTCGGGATGTTCTGAGTGCCAAATTGGTTTTTCCTCCTATTAATCCCTACAAATGTGTAATATGATGTGTTAAAATATACTCTCAACTGCATGTTGTTCCAAACTTTCTGGTTACTGTTGTTTTTGTTTTCCCTATGGAAATGAATGATTCATTTTCTTTTGATTCAGTTTGTTGCTGAAAATTTTCATCAGCAATATACAGTGAAAATAATGCATTTTTTGTGCTCCAACAATGTATGATTTTTTTTCAAGCTTTTTACTTATTAGGTTCTACATATTCTTTTGAACAAAGAATTTCTTTTTCACCCTAATCAACTTGGGATGGGGCTATGTCGAACTGAAATTATTGTTTGATATATTGTTTTCTGCTGATCTTCAAGAGTATTTACAGTCAAGTCCGTTGCTAAGCATTTGTTATGCATATGGAAACAAGTCAGCAACGGTTTCTTTGTAGCTCTACACAATGGAGATGAAAAATACAGTAGTTTGCTATCATTCAAGGGCAAATGGTGCTTAAATGTGATTTCTACATGCATCAGTTCAATCAATCCTTGATTTAAGCCAAGGGAAGGACTCACTAATGCTTTATATTTTTAAGAGAGCATATATTGCAATATATCCACCCAAATTTCAAATAATTATGATGCATATTCTCTATTAAAATCATATAGTCCAGATTATTTTGTCACATTTTCTTGACTATGGTGGTGGTCTGGCTCTCTATGGAGAGACATAGAGAGACAGAGGCCATCTCTCTCTCTCTCTCTCTCTCTCTCTCTCNATAATTAGGCCACACCGTGGCGGCTCTACTCTAGTTTAGAGGCAACGGCACCTCTCTCCTCTTTCTTCCTCTCTTTTGTCATCTTCGTGTTTTCTTATGCGTTAGTGCTTGAAAATGTCTTTGTTTAATCCAGAAATTATATCAATTAGTCATGTAAAGATAGCCAGAATCCAAGTCAAGTTGGCACATTGTAACAACATATATCTGTATATATATATATATATATATATAGGGTTTGGGGCTCAATGAACATAGTCTAAAGACATAATATATATAAGCCAAGAAAAGTAGCCTAAGGTCAGTCCTTGTGGTCTTAACTTCTTCATTTAATTGGGATATTACTCAACAATTGCAAGAGATCAGATTTGCATATTTCTCTCAGACTAGCTTGTCTTGTGATGATCTGTTTTGATTGTTTCTTCCAGTTCCAGTGACATGTAGAACTAATTAGAAAGAATTATTGTGGCAATGGAAATCATGCGGCAGCTGGTGTCAACCTCATAATTCTTTAATAAAAAATATTATCAGTGCTTCATGATCTCCTTGATTACACAGAATCTTCACTGCATGTTTGACTCCAAATGCAGGTTTCTCTATCCTTATAAATGACAAACAAACAGTGTCTCTATCATTGTCCCCTGCAAACAACGTGCTAAAGTTTCTTATGCGGCTGTATTTCATACGCTGTGGGCTAAGCTGCTCCTGATGAAGATAATTCTTGCTCCATACCTTTTTTTTTTTTTTTTTAAATGTCGGAAACCTTTTAAGGTAGAGTTCTTCGGATCCATCTTGTAGAGAAAACTTCGGTTTCGTGTACCGCATTTTTAAAAATTTTCCTATACGAAATTGATTAAATCGCCACTTTTCATCAGAGATGTAGCCCTTAAAGATTGTTTGTACCCAAAAAAAAAATTTGAACCTTGACGTAGGAGAGCATACTCCAAGTCCTTTACCACTTTAAACTTGCTCCATACATATCTAGTACTGCATGCACTGTAAAGTGCAGAGCTAACTGCAGACTTAATTATGTCCGTTTTAGTAGGCTTTAGTTCAGCTCCTTTAGCTCCCTGATCTTAATCTTATGGCCTGATCATCACCAATGAAAGCATGCCAAGTATCTAACTTTAGAGAGATATTAGAGGCAAGAAATGAGAGAAATATATATTGCAGAGCTAGGTGATGAGGTAGGTCAATCCCAAGAAACCTGGTATTGCTGAGATATTATAATGGAAAGCATAATTATTGTAGACGCAGTCAGCAGACAAGTAGCTAGCGTTGCAATAACGTAAACTTTAATAGGGAGCCCTATTATACGAGTCTTGCTCCCCTGCTTTGACAGTGGGACTAGCTAGTCAGTCTGATACAGCTGTAATTAGTCGAATTCATGATCAAGTTCGTCACACTATTAATAAACTATATATATATATATACGTATAATATACTTTGTGGATGTTTGTTTATTAATGCAGCAAAAACATGCGAGCGGGCTACGTTACTAGGCATATTGCTGGTTAATATATATATGAAACTATATATATATACATATATAATTATAATATTAATGCAGGATATATATACGTCAACCTTAAGAAATGCAAAACCATGATCTTCTTTTCTGCAAATACATGTACATTTTGATCTGATTTTGATTGAAAAGTATTACTCATAAATGCATGATCGATCTGGTTTTGATTTGAGATAACCTCATCGTTTGCATGCATGACAGCTTGGTACTAAAAGAACAAGTGATAGGGGTTCATTTTGTTGATTTTTTAAGAAAATATATATCATAATATGGTTGGTTATAATAAAGTTGGCTCACTTGTAACAGTGGAACATGCATTTTCTTGACCCAATTTTGTCCTCTCTCTCTCTCTCTCTCTGATCTGGTTCATTTTATGATGGCCAAGCTTATGCAGAATGTAGTATTTCCATGAAACCACTTAATTCGAATGCTATATGCATGTTATCAGTGTGGGGAGATTCTTGTTGTTGCCTCAGTATTTGGCTTCAAGTTTTGAAATGAGGAAAGTAGAGTCCAATAATATAATGGAGCACAGAAAACTATATATATATATATGAGTAATGTTATGTACAATCGTGGAGTGCACAAGCGTAGTGCAGTCGTTTTGAAAAAAAGTAGGGTCTATTATTAAAAAATTATTATTTTTTTCATGTGGATCTCGTATTTATTCATTTTTTTCAAAATGATTGTGCCGCTCTTGCACTGCCATGATTATAACTATCATTTCTCTCTCTCTCTCTCTATATATATATATATAGCATATCATGCTTGGATTACTTAAAACCATGGATGAATTCAAAGAAACTAGCAAGTTGTTTCCTGGTACATGCAACTGTTTAATTTGGTCTAAAAAACCAACGACCAAAAGATAAACCAAGAAAGAAAAGTATTACGAGGGTTTTGCTCATGTTCAAAAGGAAGTTAGTTTGAGCACTCATGATGATCAATGCATGGGACATTTCTTTGGGTTGGAACATATATAGGCTGTATACTAAGATGCCCATGAAACTGAAATTTCACAGGGGTGAAAAAGGTATTTTGAAAGGAAAAAATAGCTCAATTTGATCTCACAACCTTGAGCGTTCAAATCAATGCTAAAAATGAGCAATTTTGTGACATTAATGAGAGAAGTGTCTCGTGGTGCTAAACTGTTAGAATACAGTCAAAACCTAAAAGCCCTAAATATATATATATATATAAACCCTAATCGTTACTTGTGCCCTAAATTATTCAAGAAACATTTTAAAACCCTCTCTATCTCTGATCTCTCATCATGTGACTCTAAACATTTTCTTTTGCCCCACTCCCCAAACAAACCCACCACTTCTTCCTCGGTAACCAAAGTCACCCATCTCAGCTTTAAACTTCACCTTACCACATGAGTAATCAGGCAGTAAAAACATAAAAATAAGCATGTTTCCAGTTATATATTTTACACCAATTTTGGCTTACAACCAGATGCTCCAATTACAACTCTCTATATGCACGCCACCCTTGAACCCTAACCCTTTATAATATAACTCTGAGGCCATGTTTGAGGGAGCATCGTTTATGCCAGAAAAAGGACATTTTATAAATTGGGTTTGCTTACTCCCAAGTCTCCAAAACCCTTTAACCTTTCACAATCCCCCAAGCTGCCTCATGCTCTGCTATATTATCATCAAAGTTTTCCTCCTCCCTAGGTAGTACTTGGGCAAAGTAGACACTAGCTAGACAGACACACTCACTTTTCCACCAGCTCCGTCTCCATGGACATGGAGCTCTGAATCCTTTGGTACTGTCAAGCTCATTTTCAAGAAAATATGACCCTAGTACTCCTTGTCGTTTCATTAGATCAGATTTTGCGTTTTCTTGGATTGAGAACTCACAATTTTAATGTATAGACATCTGATGATGATAAATATACATAAATAAAGATTAATGATTGAATTACCTTAAAATTTTCGAGAATTCTTATAAATTTGCTCTTTTTTTTTTACTTTGTATAGCGGTCAGGTCGAGTTTAAACATGTTCGGTAAATGAATTCACGTCTCAGCTAATAGCTATGCTGTAAAATGTATCCAGTTCAGAGAGATATTTACACTGGGTTTGGATTACATGCATTCATGATATAAGTAATTGGAGTCTATATGCATTTTATTTTTTTGGAAAGAAAGTTGGTCCCCCCTATACCATAATTGAGGGACTTCACTGGTTATACTGACTGCAAACAGTCAACACTAACCCCCACAAAAAGCAAAGGGTTTCACTGTCCATTCCTTATCCAGTGTGGATGAAAAGGACAATTCGGGTCAGCAAGCAAAAACCCAGTGGCGCCCAAATCATTGCACCAAGACAAAATGTTGATATTTCAACGGACTTCAAAAACTCACTGACATATACAAAACCAAGAGTCTCTGTAACTCAAACCAACACTGTCGCCGCCAACAACACCACACTGAAATCATCAATTATGCACTGTTATGGCCACATTGGTGGAGTTAGCAGGTGCTCGAATGGCTTGGCCTTGAGCTTTCACCACCACCACTACTAGTTCAAGCATGTACTATAGCCACTACCGGCAGTACAACCTGCCTCAGAGCTGGCAACAGTACTAGGAACGATGGGCATTTTCCGGTAAGAAAGATAGCAGTGAAGCACTCTTCACCCATTATACTTCGATTGTGTTCAACCATTTCTTCCACCATAAAGACGCATGAAAATGATATATTTTTTGGTCACATGCATGGGTTCAACACCTTGGAGTGGAGTATAAGCATCCATAACACCACTGACCTCCTTCACGTACACATTCTCTTCTTGAGTACACTTTTACCTCCACCACCACCACCGCAGAAACCAGTTCTCACCCAGCCATTTTCCATGTCCCAAATGAGAAATACGGTCCATTTTGTTACATTTTCCCTGTTCTTCTTCTACCTAACCCTGACAAAAATATTGATGGTTACTTCCCTCTCACCTGATGGACAGGCCCTTCTCTCCCTCCTTTCTGCTGCTGACCCTTCTGCCAAATCTTCCTCCTCCATTCTTTCCACATGGAACCCATCAAGCCCAACCCCATGTACCTGGCAAGGCATCACATGCTCCCCACAAAACAGAGTCATCTCCCTCTCTCTGCCCAACACATTCCTCAATCTTTCCTCTCTACCCCAACAGCTCTCCTCCCTATCATCTCTACAGCTTCTCAACCTCTCCTCCACCAATGTCTCCGGCACCATACCCCCCTCCTTTGGCCAACTCACTCATCTTCACCTCCTTGACCTCTCCTCCAATTCCCTCTCGGGTCCCATTCCTCCAGAACTCGGCACTCTCTCTGTCCTCCAGTTCCTTTTCTTGAACTCCAACAGACTGTCTGGTAGGATACCTCAACAACTTGCTAACCTTACCTCGCTTGAAGTTCTTTGTCTCCAAGATAATCTCCTGAATGGGTCAATACCATCACAGCTAGGCTCTTTGATTTCTCTCCAACAGTTTCGAGTAGGGGGTAACCCATATCTAACTGGGGTGATTCCTATTCAATTAGGACTACTCACCAATCTCACTACATTTGGTGTCGCGGCCACTGGTCTTTCCGGTGTGATACCGCCTACATTTGGGAACTTGATCAATCTACAAACTCTGGCACTTTACGACACGGATGTATTTGGTTCTATACCATCTGAAATTGGGCTGTGTTCGGAATTAAGGAACTTGTATTTGCATATGAACAAGCTCACTGGTTCAATCCCGCCTCAACTGGGTAAGTTGCAAAAGCTCACTAGCTTGCTTCTTTGGGGCAATGCACTATCTGGACCAATCCCAGCCGCGCTTTCCAATTGTTCGTCGCTTGTGATATTTGATGCCTCTGCCAATGAGCTTTCTGGAGAAATCCCCGGTGACTTGGGGAAGCTAATGGTTCTTGAACAGCTTCATCTGTCAGACAATGCACTGACTGGAAAAATTCCATCGCGGTTATGCAATTGCACAAGCCTCACAGCTATTCAGCTCGATAAGAATCAGTTATCAGGGGAGATTCCATTGCAGGTTGGTAACTTGAAATTCTTGCAAAGTTTTTTCTTGTGGGGAAATTTGGTGACGGGAACCGTACCATACTCATTTGGGAACTGCACAGAGCTCTATGCGCTTGACCTTTCGAGGAACAAGCTGACAGGGTCTATCCCGGAAGAGATTTTCAGTTTGAAGAAGCTGAGCAAGCTTCTACTTCTGGGGAACTCTTTATCAGGAGGGTTGCCTCGAAGTGTTGCCAATTGTACGTCTTTAGTGAGATTGAGGCTTGGGGAGAACCAACTTTCAGGTCAGATTCCTAGGGAGATAGGACAACTGCAAAATCTTGTCTTTCTTGACTTGTTCATGAACCAATTCTCTGGTGGCCTACCGATTGAGATTGCTAACATTATGGTTCTCGAGCTGTTTGATGTGCACAATAACCACATTACTGGGGAAATCCCATCTCAGTTTGGTGAGCTTGTGAATTTAGAGTTGCTTGATCTCAGCAGAAACAGCTTCACGGGAGAAATTCCTTGGAGCTTTGGTAACTTCAGTTACTTGAACAAGCTAATTCTCAGCAATAATCTCCTGACAGGTTCAATTCCGACGTCCATAAGGAACTTGCAGAAACTAACTTTACTTGATTTGAGCTACAACAGCCTTTCTGGTGCAATTCCACCTGAAATTGGTTATGTAAAAAGCTTGACAATCAGTTTGGACTTGAGCTCCAATGGTTTGACAGGGGAAATCCCTGAGACAATGGCCAGTTTGACACAGTTACAATCACTTGATCTTTCCCATAATATGCTTTATGGGAAAATAAAAGTTTTGGGCTCCTTAACTAGTCTAACCTCCCTTAACATTTCCTACAACAATTTCTCTGGTACTATCCCGGTGACACCATTCTTCAGAACCCTATCTTTGAACTCATACCTTGAGAACCCAAAACTTTGTGAGTCCATTGATGGGTCTACGTGTTCTAAAAGTCTGATTAGGAGAAATGGATTAAAATCTTCCAAGACTGTGGCTTTGATTTCAGTTATTCTCGCTTCAGTAACCATTCTAGTTCTTGCATCCTGGATTCTAGCAATGCGTCATCACAAGTATATGGTGGAAAAATCTTCAGGAACATCCCCTTCTTCATCAGGGGCTGAAGATTTCTCTTATCCATGGACTTTCATCCCGTTTCAAAAGCTCAACTTCAGCATTGACAACATCCTCGACTGCCTGAAAGATGAAAATGTTATTGGAAAAGGTTGTTCTGGGATTGTCTATAGGGCAGAAATGCCCAGTGGTGAGTTGATTGCTGTCAAAAAGCTCTGGAAAAGCAAAAAGGATGAAGAACCAGTGGACTCTTTTGCTGCAGAAATTCAAATTCTTGGACACATTCGGCATAGGAACATTGTGAAGCTGCTAGGTTACTGTTCTAATAGGAGTGTCAAGCTACTTCTCTACAACTACATTTCAAATGGTAACTTACAACAGCTGTTACAGGGGAATAGAAACTTGGATTGGGAAACTAGGTACAAGATTGCAGTTGGGTCAGCTCAGGGTCTTGCTTATCTTCATCATGATTGTGTGCCAACAATTCTTCACAGAGATGTTAAGTGCAATAATATACTTTTAGATTCCAAGTTTGAAGCTTATCTGGCAGATTTTGGCCTCGCGAAATTGATGAACTCTCCAAATTACAATCATGCAATGTCAAGAGTAGCTGGGTCTTATGGTTATATTGCCCCAGGCAAGTATTCTTGATATTCACTCTCTCTTACATCTGTAATGCTTGCCTTACATTATAATCTACAACCATTTGTCCTTGTTTAGATTTTTTTTTAAATCGCTTATCTGGTAAGATTACTGTACCATCATGCACGTCTTAAGATATATATCTATCTTGTTCAACTTTGATCGTCCAATTTCATAGAAAATTCCTTGTTCCTTTAAGCGCAGCACTAATCTTGTATGTCATTTGGAAAGAAAAAAGACATCATAGACCCTTCACACCAGTGTTAGAGATTTATCTTTTATTTGGTGAATTTCCGATTTAACTCCTAATGATATTTCAATGTTCAATGCAGAATATGGATACACCATGAACATAACAGAGAAGAGTGATGTCTACAGCTATGGTGTGGTGCTGCTGGAAATTTTAAGTGGGCGTAGTGCAGTTGAGAGCCGATTAGGTGATGGACTCCATATTGTTGAGTGGGTGAAAAAGAAGATGGGAAGCTTTGAGCCAGCGATATCGGTACTAGATACAAAGCTGCATGGCTTACCAGATCAAATGGTGCAAGAGATGCTTCAAACACTTGGAATTGCAATGTTTTGTGTGAACTCTTCACCAGCAGAACGGCCAACCATGAAGGAAGTGGTGGCACTATTAATGGAGGTGAAGAGCCCACCTGAGGAATGGGGAAAGACTTCTCAGCCTCTAATAAAGCAGTCCTCAAATCAAAGTTGATTTTTCCTCTTTTTTGGTTCAATTCCGTCCAAGGGTATCAATGATTGAATCTCTTTCGTATCCCAAGAAAAGAAAAAATGAGTGATGTTATTGTACGAAATGAGGAGGCAGCATAGGTTAGTGATGTTTTGGGTCTATTCTATTGAGTTTGGATGGTCTTGGGATTGTACAGTTCAGCAAACATGAAGTTGGTTTATTTTGTTTCAGGTCACACATCCTGTTCTTTTAAAATCTTCATACTCAGTCTTTAATGTGCAATTTTCCATGCATTTCTATATGCCTATCCCAACTTGCTCTTAACTGCTAAGCATTTGGCTGAATTTCAATGAATAGTAATGCAGAATTTCCATTTAATTTGTACAATTTGAATGTCCAATCCAATTTTTTTAAGGTTCCTTGAATTTCTGCCCAAATTTGGTCAAGACTACTTTGGTGCTTTCTGGAAATATAAAAAAAATTATCATTTTCTCAATGCAGACATTTGGAAACCATTTTTTTTAAAACCAAAATTCAGACAAAAGCTTGGCTCTATTTGAATCGACTTCAATTTAACCATACCATGCATAATGGGCAACACCTTCGTGTTTATATTTTATGTAGGCCCTATTCTGCAGGATTTAAGGGAACAGACAGAAAAAGGCCATGTCTCCCCTCCCCCTTCACCACATGCCTTGCCCTCTTGGCCAGATAGTAGATGATATCATGGCACAAAAAGCTAAATCTAAAAGCAAGAAAACATTCAACTTGTTCTGGAGCCTCCCAATAATGAGCGTCCCCAAAAGGAGTAGTTGTAAAGGGGGAGGCCTCGACATCTCACTTATGCTAGAAAGGAACCTTGTCCTGTCCTTAGCAAAGTAGTCTCATCCTCTGCATCAAGTGTCTCACTTTTCGCATTCTGTGGTCTATTTGTAGTCCAAAAAAGAGAAAAACTCAAGCTTTTGTATAAATTCTACGACCAAGAGCAGTCTCATCCTCTGCATCATGTCTCTCTTTTCTCATCCTTTGGTCTATTTCTAGTCTAAAGAGAGAAAACCCAAAGTAGTTTGTGTATAAATTCAATGATCTAGAATATGAGATACATAATGCAGTACTATAGATTAATGTTATTCGAATGATCCACATAAACAATAGCAAATGTTCTAAGCTCTATTTCGTATGTATGTGTATCTCTCGTTCTAGCTCTAGAACTCGAATATAAACTTTAAGAAATCATTATTCCTGTTCTGTCATCACTTACATGAACTAACTTTTTACCACATCGTAAATAGGTTTAAAGACATTTCCTCAAACAGGGGAGAGAGACACACACACACANTTCTCTGGTGGCCTACCGATTGAGATTGCTAACATTATGGTTCTCGAGCTGTTTGATGTGCACAATAACCACATTACTGGGGAAATCCCATCTCAGTTTGGTGAGCTTGTGAATTTAGAGTTGCTTGATCTCAGCAGAAACAGCTTCACGGGAGAAATTCCTTGGAGCTTTGGTAACTTCAGTTACTTGAACAAGCTAATTCTCAGCAATAATCTCCTGACAGGTTCAATTCCGACGTCCATAAGGAACTTGCAGAAACTAACTTTACTTGATTTGAGCTACAACAGCCTTTCTGGTGCAATTCCACCTGAAATTGGTTATGTAAAAAGCTTGACAATCAGTTTGGACTTGAGCTCCAATGGTTTGACAGGGGAAATCCCTGAGACAATGGCCAGTTTGACACAGTTACAATCACTTGATCTTTCCCATAATATGCTATATGGGAAAATAAAAGTTTTGGGCTCCTTAACTAGTCTAACCTCCCTTAACATTTCCTACAACAATTTCTCTGGTACTATCCCGGTGACACCATTCTTCAGAACCCTATCTTTGAACTCATACCTTGAGAACCCAAAACTTTGTGAGTCCATTGATGGGTCTACGTGTTCTAAAAGTCTGATTAGGAGAAATGGATTAAAATCTTCCAAGACTGTGGCTTTGATTTCAGTTATTCTTGCTTCAGTAACCATTCTAGTTCTTGCATCCTGGATTCTAGCAATGCGTCATCACAAGTATATGGTGGAAAAATCTTCAGGAACATCCCCTTCTTCATCAGGGGCTGAAGATTTCTCTTATCCATGGACTTTCATCCCGTTTCAAAAGCTCAACTTCAGCATTGACAACATCCTCGACTGCCTGAAAGATGAAAATGTTATTGGAAAAGGTTGTTCTGGGATTGTCTATAGGGCAGAAATGCCCAGTGGTGAGTTGATTGCTGTCAAAAAGCTCTGGAAAAGCAAAAAGGATGAAGAACCAGTGGACTCTTTTGCTGCAGAAATTCAAATTCTTGGACACATTCGGCATAGGAACATTGTGAAGCTGCTAGGTTACTGTTCTAATAGGAGTGTCAAGCTACTTCTCTACAACTACATTTCAAATGGTAACTTACAACAGCTGTTACAGGGGAATAGAAACTTGGATTGGGAAACTAGGTACAAGATTGCAGTTGGGTCAGCTCAGGGTCTTGCTTATCTTCATCATGATTGTGTGCCAACAATTCTTCACAGAGATGTTAAGTGCAATAATATACTTTTAGATTCCAAGTTTGAAGCTTATCTGGCAGATTTTGGCCTCGCGAAATTGATGAACTCTCCAAATTACAATCATGCAATGTCAAGAGTAGCTGGGTCTTATGGTTATATTGCCCCAGGCAAGTATTCTTGATATTCACTCTCTCTTACATCTGTAATGCTTGCCTTACATTATAATCTACAACCATTTGTCCTTGTTTAGATTTTTTTTTAAATCGCTTATCTGGTAAGATTACTGTACCATCATGCACGTCTTAAGATATATATCTATCTTGTTCAACTTTGATCGTCCAATTTCATAGAAAATTCCTTGTTCCTTTAAGCGCAGCACTAATCTTGTATGTCATTTGGAAAGAAAAAAGACATCATAGACCCTTCACACCAGTGTTAGAGATTTATCTTTTATTTGGTGAATTTCCGATTTAACTCCTAATGATATTTCAATGTTCAATGCAGAATATGGATACACCATGAACATAACAGAGAAGAGTGATGTCTACAGCTATGGTGTGGTGCTGCTGGAAATTTTAAGTGGGCGTAGTGCAGTTGAGAGCCGATTGGGTGATGGACTCCATATTGTTGAGTGGGTGAAAAAGAAGATGGGAAGCTTTGAGCCAGCGATATCGGTACTAGATACAAAGCTGCATGGCTTACCAGATCAAATGGTGCAAGAGATGCTTCAAACACTTGGAATTGCAATGTTTTGTGTGAACTCTTCACCAGCAGAACGGCCAACCATGAAGGAAGTGGTGGCACTATTAATGGAGGTGAAGAGCCCACCTGAGGAATGGGGAAAGACTTCTCAGCCTCTAATAAAGCAGTCCTCAAATCAAAGTTGATTTTTCCTCTTTTTTTGGTTCAATTCCGTCCAAGGGTATCAATGATTGAATCTCTTTCGTATCCCAAGAAAAGAAAAAATGAGTGATGTTATTGTACGAAATGAGGAGGCAGCATAGGTTAGTGATGTTTTGGGTCTATTCTATTGAGTTTGGATGGTCTTGGGATTGTACAGTTCAGCAAACATGAAGTTGGTTTATTTTGTTTCAGGTCACACATCCTGTTCTTTTAAAATCTTCATACTCAGTCTTTAATGTGCAATTTTCCATGCATTTCTATATGCCTATCCCAACTTGCTCTTAACTGCTAAGCATTTGGCTGAATTTCAATGAATAGTAATGCAGAATTTCCATTTAATTTGTACAATTTGAATGTCCAATCCAATTTTTTTAAGGTTCCTTGAATTTCTGCCCAAATTTGGTCAAGACTACTTTGGTGCTTTCTGGAAATATAAAAAAAATTATCATTTTCTCAATGCAGACATTTGGAAACCATTTTTTTTAAAACCAAAATTCAGACAAAAGCTTGGCTCTATTTGAATCGACTTCAATTTAACCATACCATGCATAATGGGCAACACCTTCGTGTTTATATTTTATGTAGGCCCTATTCTGCAGGATTTAAGGGAACAGACAGAAAAAGGCCATGTCTCCCCTCCCCCTTCACCACATGCCTTGCCCTCTTGGCCAGATAGTAGATGATATCATGGCACAAAAAGCTAAATCTAAAAGCAAGAAAACATTCAACTTGTTCTGGAGCCTCCCAATAATGAGCGTCCCCAAAAGGAGTAGTTGTAAAGGGGGAGGCCTCGACATCTCACTTATGCTAGAAAGGAACCTTGTCCTGTCCTTAGCAAAGTAGTCTCATCCTCTGCATCAAGTGTCTCACTTTTCGCATTCTGTGGTCTATTTGTAGTCCAAAAAAGAGAAAAACTCAAGCTTTTGTATAAATTCTACGACCAAGAGCAGTCTCATCCTCTGCATCATGTCTCTCTTTTCTCATCCTTTGGTCTATTTCTAGTCTAAAGAGAGAAAACCCAAAGTAGTTTGTGTATAAATTCAATGATCTAGAATATGAGATACATAATGCAGTACTATAGATTAATGTTATTCGAATGATCCACATAAACAATAGCAAATGTTCTAAGCTCTATTTCGTATGTATGTGTATCTCTCGTTCTAGCTCTAGAACTCGAATATAAACTTTAAGAAATCATTATTCCTGTTCTGTCATCACTTACATGAACTAACTTTTTACCACATCGTAAATAGGTTTAAAGACATTTCCTCAAACAGGGGAGAGAGACACACACACACACACAACAAATTCCCTTTTCTGAGTAAGAAACAAAAAATATCTGGATACATGTTCTTCATTATTTGTCAAAATGCCAAAAGAACGGATTAAGAAGGAAAAAAAAACATTTCTTATCAAGCTTCCTTTTCAATACCTTTACATAAAGCCATACCATCTCATTTTCCAATGTTCTTCTTATAGGCTTTATTTTCCCAAGAAAATTAGCTTTTTCCCCGTGCAAAACATGGAAGTAGAAATCAGAAAATGGGGAATTTATCCATATGGATAATTGTTAGCAATCCGTACTTTTCCGGAAGTTTCAATATCTACAGGATGTTTTTCACTTCAGGGCATGTAATCTGTTCTTTTCTTTATGATCGTCTCTGTGATACATCCATTTTTCAATCCATTTTGAGGACCGAGACAACAGTATTGCATCTAAAGAATGGCCAATGTAGATGACCCTTCCCAAAACATTCCTATCGTAGTAGCATTCACTACCTCAACAGAATTTCTCCCAAGCTATACTTTCTGTGAGATCCCTCGATTACAACAATTAATAACCAGGACCTAAAAAGGAATACAAGGCATAGATACACAACAAAAGATCACTTTTTCATATTACCATGAGTTTTTCCAAATCATGATGTAGTATTCTGAAAGTACTTTAAGATTGTATCATAACTTGGAATTGAGCTCGATCTCAACAACGAGTCGAGGTCTATTGATGCAACTTCAGGACCCACATGAGGCCCTTATTATTTCAGAAATGTCACCTAACCCACAAAGGATAGTGGGTGTCAAAGTCAATTAAAAAGTTATATCAGGATAGAATACTAAAATTCAATGTTTACATATCAAGTGCTGATTCAACATTCATTTTGGTTTGCAAAAGAACATTGTAGTAGAAGTTGCATTATCTTTAAGAGTAATTCTTCATACAACCGTGGAGTACGTAAACGCTATGTGATCGTTTTGAAAAAAAGGGGTCCACTATTAAATTTTTTTTTTCATGTGAATCATGTTTTATTTATTTTTTTCAAAATGATTACGCAACGATTGCACAATTTACAATTGCAAAATCTTTTCTCTATCTTTAAACAAAGGAAACGTTCGAGCCGAAGAGAGAAGAAAAAAAAACATGGTAGTAAAAGTTACATCAGATGGAGCAGTGGTCAGAGATCACCAAAACCATACAACTTGGTCAAAAGTGTAACGAATCTTCCTAATCCAAACAACCCCATTTTGGCCAACATGAAGATTACATAAACGCTTTCTCTCACTATCTCAGGCATAACCCACCATCAGACTTTTCCCCCCATGGCTTGCCAGCTTCTATTGATGCATACTCTTCCAAGCACATTTCAACTCTGCATAGCAGCGATGACTCTTCTCGTGTGTGCCATTGCTCTGTTCATGTGTGCTTCTCACTCACGTAAATGGCGTAATCGTTGGGTTGCATGCTATGTTCCCGACAGCGATGACCCTGTGATAGAGCTCAACACCGAAGCAACAATCCGAACATCAAACAGCGGAGAAAGCATGTTCAGTGGAGAGTTCTCGGTCTGGAAGAAGAACATACTTATGGGAGGGAAGTGCCAGCTACCAGATTTTTCTGGTGTCATAATTTATGATTCTAATGGGACTGTAGTCCCTGCCAAAGCTCCTCGCCCTTTACTCACCTGGAAGTAACAGGGATATGTAAAACGCAATTCCTGCTGTAAAATGGAAATGGAACCTATGTTCCATGTTGTTTTGAAGCTTCCTTCTATGCAAAACTGGGTGTTTGTAACATGTTTCAGGATAGAAATAAACTTGATCTAAAACTTCACATGCAAGTTTGCATGTTGTATATGGCCTTGCATCCTTTAGATCCGATGGATTGTTCTGATTACCTCCTAATAAATGAAACTGATGCCTTCTCTAAAAAGAATGATTCTTCATTATATCCATCATATAAGAAAATACACAACTTCTGTAAATGTCTCTATTTGTATTGTCTACTCCAATCCAAAGTATATAAAACCTCTTAGCCTTTGAGGATTAAACATTAAGAAATAGAGTTTGCCAGTTTGGTCCCTCTTACAGAGACTTTAATTCACTATCATTTGGCCAGAGACAGATTAAAAGAAAAAACCCTCATATGAATTGGTTATTGTTTATTCAAAAGCGAAATGATAGTAAACCAATTAGCCATGGCTTACTCATCACAAAATAATGAAGAAGTAGGTTGATTTGAATACTGAAAATCCCAAAACTAATCTCATCAGCTGGGACACTATATATGCAGAAAACGGAAAAACATTCAAGGAATAGATCTTTGTATTTATATAGTGGCCATATTTCTGAATTCTGCTGCTGTAAGCAGTAAGCATTCCTGAACTTCAGTGCAACAATAAATATTTTCAAGAAACTATTGAATAATATCAAAACTCCAACTGTATTTGGCCATCATCTAAAAATGTGACATTATTTTGGTTCATCTCGTGGAATAAGATGATTCAGAAAATGTGACTGAGATACTAAAGTCTGATAAATTGTATATTTTCTGCTTCCTATATAATCACTTGTAACATTCAGGCTTCAAGACACCAACATAAGGCAGGTTCCTATATAACTCTGCAAAGTCCATTCCATAACCAACTACAAAATAATCTGGGCACTGCAAAAAAAAAAAAAAAAAAAAAATATTCAGATCAGTTTGCTAGGGAGTCAGACCATGGAATTCAAGAATAATACTTGCGTTTATGGCAATTAATACAATGCAAAAGTTGCAACAAACGTGCAGCCAAAATCAAATATTTTTTCAGAGTATGCTATCTACAGTCACTAAAACTTCATTACTCTGATTATTGGGGTTCCGCGAGGAAAATTAGCAATTATCAAGTGCCGCTAACTAATCAGAGTCCAGAGAGTATCTTGTTCATTTCCAAGATTTTGGAATCCAGGGTCCAAGATTTTGAAATAGGCATCAAATTCGAAATGTCAGTCATTAAACATGCAATGCATCGTTTCCATGGAAGCAGATCACTGCATCTACAATCACTATCATTCCCATTATTAAAAATTGAGTTATATGAGAACTGTCTACAAAAGGGGGCCGCTGACTAGAAACATTTTTTTTTTATTATTATGGGTCGACTAGAAACATGAAAAATGGAACCACTCATTTTACTGCATTTTATTCAGTCACTAATGTGGTTGCTGTATTATCACCCATATGCATCAAACCGCACTCACTCCTGTTTATTCAATGCAAGTAGTCCTCTAGTAAGCGACTACTCAATCCTTCGTGAGTTCTTCAGTAAACTCAAGAGTTAGGTTCCTTGATCTTCCTCTATTCTTCATTTTATTTCAGTTTACACATCTTGGGACCTCTATCTTTCAAACATGTTAGTATCCCATTTATCAATTACTAAGTGAGTAATGATTAAAAAAAAACCTACTGAGCAAGTCCCAAGTAGAATCAAAACCTCAACAATATCATGTTCTTCCTATAACTCCTCTATTATATATTAACAATTTCAAATTTACCAAAGGCCACTCATTTATTTAACCCAATTCTCCATTTTAATCAGAAATCACCCCAATAATACAATCTTGCGTTATTGAGATCGTTACCTCAAAACCCCGGTAAAACTTCCCTTCACCCACGAGCTGAACCTGAACCTTTCTTCGTGTTGGTTTGTCAAGTAAGGCACACACTGATACAGAGGATGCTCCTTTTGATTCCAAATACGCAATCAGACAGGACAGAGTGTTTCCCGTGTCAACAATGTCCTCAACCTGAGACAACAAGTTCAGTTCTACACATAATACGCCTCTTAAATATCAGACATTCGTTTTAGATTCTACATATCATTGTGAAACAAGTAAATTACGAATTTTCTTTCAATTTAAACGAACAGAAAGATCAGTAAAAAATTGTAATTTAAAATAAATTAAAAAAAAAACGAATTTCTTGCTTGCTAATTGCTATACTAGAGAGAGAGAGAGATGCAGAGACAGATAGTGGTGGTACCAGAATGACGTGCTTGCCCTTGACATCAACCTTCAAGTCGAGAGAGAGTTTGGGGACACCACTGGAAAGGGTGCCGCGGCCGTAGGATTCGGCGCGAACGAAATCGACTGAAATGGGAAGTTGGATGTTCCTGACCAGGTCGGCCAGGAAGATGAAGGCGCCCGTGGCGACGCCAACAAGGACTGGTGAATCTGCGGCGCCGAAATCGGTAGAGATTTCGGAGGCGAGCTGGGTGACTCGGTAGGAGATGTCGTCCTTGGTCCATAGGACTCTCTCTATGTGAGAGTGCAACGACGCCATCTTTGTTCTTTTCTGGGTTGCGCCTTTTGGATTTCGGGCCTTAGGCGTTTAGATGGCGGGCATCGGGATAAGGATTACAAGTACGTGATTTTTGATCCGACGGCAGTGATCTTTTAGCGAAAAATTCTATTTACCAGTTTATTATATTCTGATTCTGATTTTTTATGTTTTTATTTTTTATTTTTCCCAAAATGTATGGTGTAGAAGTACGAGCCTGTTTAAATTTAGAAAATGTTTTATTTTATTTTATTTTATTATTATAATAGTTTTAAATTTTTATATAAAATATAATAAATAATTTATTTTTTTTTAAATTTCAATTTAATTTTTTTAAATTTCAAAATAATAATATTATTAAGAAATAATATTCTAACAATATTTTTTTTAACTTTCATCTTTTATCTAAAATCATATCATCTCATCTCTGAATCCAAATCAGCCCTAAATAGAATAGCTATTTCTTAATAGTATTTTTATTTATAAATTAGCATAAACAATTTCAATTTGGAAAATGATAAATTTATTTATACCAATTATTAATATGACAAAATAATTAACAATTAAACTTGATAAAATTATGGGAGGATTGTGACAAAAAGACTGTTGAGAGTAACTGCTATACCAATTAAACTTGATAAAGCAATTTAAATAATTGCATAAAATGATAAAACTTGATGTTTTAAACTTGTTTATGCCAATTTAAACAAATTGGCAAGCATGCATTAAACTAATTTCTATTTCAAGTTTTTTCATTGCATTTTTGTGGCATTTGGGTTTTGTTGGGTTCCATCTCCTCAATTTTGTTTAATGCATATTTGTGGAATAGTACTGTTCATCTGAATTTCGAATTAGATACCTAAGTATATATTGACACAATCAAATTCGAGATTCCAATTTGCACAAATTCAGCCAAGGAATCATCACCATATTTTTAGCTATAGTCATTAATCTGTAAATATCAGTTATTTCCTTATATTCGTTTATTTCCATACTTAGTCTAGTATTTCCATACTTAGTCTGTCGCCTTGTATCTATTTAAACAGTAGTGCATCATTGTAATTAACAAGTTACAGAAATACAATTATCCCCTTTTTCATATTCTTAACATGGTATCAGCCTAAACACGATCCCTACCCTACCCGAGCCCTACATGGCTTATTCCTCCTCTTCATCTTCTTCTTCCTCTTCCGCTGTCCTCTCTCCATATATTCTCCATCCCTCTGATTCCCCTAGCCTAATCCTTGTCTCTGGTCTCCTTACAGGAGATAATTTTCCAAAATGGCAAAAAGCCATGACCCGTGCATTCAATGCCAAGAACAAACTCAGCTTTGTCGATGGCTCTCTTCCCACCCCTGATCCTAGCTCTCCCGACTACAAACAATGGAACCAAACCAAGGACATGGTTCTTACCTGGATTTTGAGCTCCATCAGTCCCTCTCTAGCCAACTCCCTTGAATATCACACAAACCCACGCGAAGTTTGGATTGATCTCCAATCTCGTTTCAGCCACGGCAACAATGCCCGTCTTTATCACCTTAAGCGTGCGCTGTCCTCTCTGCAACAAAACACCACTTCCATTCATGAATATTACAACCATATCAAACAAATATGGGATGAATTAAGCCATCTTCAAAACCACTCTGACCTTAAGGATCTGCAAAAACAAGCAGATGATGAGCATGTCTTCCAGTTCCTTATTGGCCTCAATGATTCTTTTGCCCAACTCAGAACCCAAATCCTAGCTATGGACCCACTTCCCCCCATCACCAAAGTTTTCTCTATTTTGTTTCAGGAAGAGCAGCAGCGCCTCCTTCAGCTGCAACCACTGCCGTCGGACCCCATGGCTTTTGCTGCCACCAAATTCAGCACTCCACGCAGCCACCTGCGTTGCACCGAATGTGGTAAAACGGGCCACACCCGTGATCGCTGTTGGAGGATAGTTGGATACCCACCTGGACGAGATCACTGCTCCAAGCCGAGCCCTTCCATCCTCGGCAAACCACCGCCCGCTTTAGCTCCGATAGCCAATCAAGCCTCTGCATCCTTGGATTCGTCGGCTCCCCTCGGATTGACACCGGAGCTCTATCAAAAACTGTTGGATCTGCTGAACCCGAAACCCATCTCCTCCAATTTCATCGGTAACGCTATCTCTTCTTCCCCCTCCTTGACAGCCACCGCGACTGGGTTGTGGACAGTGGCGCTAGCGCTCAAATGTGCCATGACCGGCATGCTTTCTCTGCTTTGAAACCTCCCCCCCTTCTCTCTCGGTTAGACTGCCGAATGGCCATACCCTTTCTATTAAGGGTATCGGCAATTGTCACTTATCCCCCTCCCTTACCCTTTTTAATGTCTATTTTATCCCTGACTTTCAATTTAATCTCTTATCTGTCCCTCAACTCACCACTCACATCAATTGTATTGTTTCTTTTTCTTCTACAAATTTTCTCTTTCAGGACCCACAATCGACGAGGCTGATTGGAGCGGGTGATTTTTGCAATGGGCTTTATGTGTACCGGCCCAACAATTTTCTGGCTCTTTCCGTGCAATCCTCTACTAATAAAGACTTATGGCACCAACGCCTAGGTCACCCTTCCCGTCTTTTTCTTCCTCAATTATTTAATAATTCTCATGTTGTTTCGGATTGTGATATTTGTGCTCGTTCCAAGCAAACACGTTTGCCTTTTTCCTCTAATGATAATAAAAGTACTTTTGCTTTCAATAGAATATTTTGTGATATTTGGGGTGGTTACCATACTTCTTCCATTTGTGGTTCTCATTATTTTTTCACTATTGTCGATGATTTTTCCCGTACCACTTGGCTTTATCTTATGCGTTACAAATCTGAGGCATATACCAATCTCATGCATTTCTTTGCACTTGTCCAAAATCAATTCAAGACCACGGTAAAAAAAATTCGCACTGATAATGGACAAGAATTTCTTTCGCAAAAATTTCAAACATACCTTCATACTCACGGCATTATCCATGAACGTACCTGCGTTGAAACTCCCCAACAAAATGGTGTTGCGGAGAGAAAACACAGGCACCTCTTGAATATTGCTCGTAGTCTTCGCTTCCAAGCACGCTTACCCCTCAAATTTTGGGGCGAATGTGTGCTTACTGCGGCGTATCTCATTAACCGTACACCAAGTCGCACTCTTCAAAATAAATCTCCTTTTGAACTTCTCTTCAACACCATCCCAAACTACAATCATCTTCGTGTGTTCGGTTGTCTATGTTACGCTCAAACTCTTCGTGCCCATCGCGATAAATTCTCTTCCCGTGCCTAAAAATGTATATTTTTTGGCTACCCCAGTAACCACAAAGCATACAAACTATATAATCTTGACACACAAACTATCCTTTTTTCTCATGATGTCACCTTCCATGAAGACATTTTTTCCTTTCAAGATCTTCCTGATATTCCCCACTCTTCTATCCCTATCCTTCCCTTACCCGTTCCCGAACTTTCCCTACCAACCCCATCCCCTCCTCCTTCTATTCCCACAAATCCCCCCTTTATTCCAATTACTATAACGGAACCGCCCTCCACTTCTCCTCGTCCTCGTCGCACTACTACTCGACCCGCTTACCTCTAGGATTATGTTTGTCCATCTCTATACGCAGGGCCCATGGCATCATCACTCGCTGCATCATCCTCAGGTACTGCCCACCCTTTATCTGCTTTTCTTTCTTATTCTCGTTTTTCACCTTCTCACCTCACATATTTACATGCTCTCACCACTTCTGTTGAACCTTCTTGCTATTCCACTGCCCTTCGTCACCCCCATTGGCACGAAGTAATGTCTAATGAGCTACGTGCTCTTGAAGCCAATTCCACTTGGACTCTTGAGCCCCTCCCTCCTGGAAAAAAACCCATCGGTTGCAAATGGGCCTTTAAAACCAAGCTCAAAGCCGACGGATCAGTTGAAAGATATAAAGCTCGCTTGGTTGCAAAAGGCTACACTCAAATTGAAGGCCTTGATTATCATGAGACTTTTGCACCCGTTGCAAAAATGACTACTGTCTGGTGTCTGTTAGCTATCGCTGCCACTCAGCAATGGATCATTCACCAACTTGATGTTAACAACGCCTTCCTTCATGGTGATCTTGATGAAGAAGTGTACATGACCCCACCTCCCGGATATTGCCCTAAGGGGGAGACCCGTGTTTACCGCCTTCGCAAATCACTCTACGGCCTCAAACAAGCCTCCGGCAACTGGTTTTTTAAACTAACTGCTGTGCTTCTTGATGCAGGTTTTACTCAATCTCAAGCCGATCACTCTTTGTTCACCTTGGTCAACACCACAAGTATCACCGTTGTGCTTGTCTACGTTGATGATATTCTGGTTGCTGGCAATGATCTCTCACAAATTCAATTTTTCAAACGCGCTCTCTCCACCAATTTCAAAACCAAGGATCTTGGCCCCCTCAAATATTTTCTTGGTCTCGAAGTTGCTCGTTCACAAAATGGCATCTTCCTTAACCAACGAAAATATGCTCTTGACATTCTGAATGACAGTGGCCAGCTTGGTGCCCGGGTTGCTCCCTTTCCCATGGAACAAAACTTGAAGCTCACCAATCACGATGGCGCCCTTCTTTCTGATCCTAGCACCTATCAACGACTGGTGGGCCGACTCATCTACCTGACCATTACTCGTCCAGATATCGTCTTCGCCGTGAACATCCTCAGTCAGTTTATGCATGCTCCCCGTCTTCCTCACATGCAAGCTGCAACTCGTGTTCTTCGCTACATCAAAGGCAGCCCAGGCCAATACATTTTCTTCTCATCCTCCAATACTTTACATATTACGGCCTATACTGATTCTCATTGGGCCAGCTGTCCCACTACTCGCCGCTCCACCACTGGTTTTTTCATTCAGCTAGGCACGAGTCCTATTTCCTGGCGCACAAAAAAACAGACGACCGTAGCCCGTTCTTCCGCTGAAGCTGAGTATCGTGCCATGGCTGTCACCACATGCGAGCTTACCTGGTTGAAGCAACTCCTAACTGATTTTGGTATTCCTCATCTTGAACCTTTTAGTTTGCATTGTGATAATCAATCTGCTCTGCACATTGCCCATAATCCTGTGTTCCATGAACGCACCAAGCATATTGAGATTGATTATCACATCATTAGAGATAAGATCCGCTCTGGACTCCTCACTGCTGTTCATACGTCATCACATGAGCAAATCGCGGACATCTTCACTAAAGCCCTAGGCCGAGAACTTTTTCATCATTTTTTATGTAAGTTGGGCATTACGGATCTTCATGCGCCAACTTGAGGGGGAGTATTGACACAATCAAATCCGAGATTCCAATTTGCACAAAATCAGCCAAGGAATCATCACCATATTTTTAGCTATAGTCATTAATCTGTAAATATCAGTTATTTCCTTACATTTGTTTATTTCCATACTTAGTCTAGTATTTCCATACTTAGTCTGTCGCCTTGTATCTATTTAAACAGTAGTGCATCATTGTAATTAACAAGTTACAGAAATACAATTATCCCATTTTTCATATTCTTAACAGTATACCCGATCCGGAATTTAGGTTTCAAAGTACAAAACACAAGCAATGCATAATTTTATAATTTTATAATAAATAATTGGAAGTGTCTCCTTTTTTTTTAAAAAAAAGTGCAATTAAAAAGAAACAATATCCCCATTTTGAAAATTGGAAGTTGGGCATTTTTTTTTTTTTTTGTGCTTTTCTTTTTTGAATTGAGAATTTTTAAGATTTTCCTATTTACTATTTAGATTGAAAAATAGAAAGAGTACCTGAAGTCTACAACATTAAATATAGGGGTGTTAAATCGTGTTAACGGGTCGTATTCGTGTCGTGTCAAGATATGTATATTATACTATATAGGTCAACCCTAACCCGACCCGTTAAGCTTATCGTGTCAAAATCTCAAACCCTAACATGACCAGTTAATATAACGAGTCGTGTCGTGTCAACCCGTTATGATCCGTTTATGTAAATCGGTTAAACAGACTCGAAATTAACACGTTTGACCTAGTTAAGTTTAGTATAATTTTATATAAATATTAGAATCACAATATCTAGAAAAAAATATAAAACTAACTACAAGTCTAAAATTACAATCTAAACAATAAAAATATAGAAATTAAAATTCCAACAATTTTATTTTTAGACATAAGGGTATAATAGTAACTTTAACTTTCTTAACGGGTCATAACGGGTTGACCCGTTATCAACCCGTTAAGCAATCGTGTTTTAACGGGTCAACCCGTTTTGACCCGAACCCGTTAAGGTTAAACCCTAATCCGCTTTTATCGTGTCGTGTTCGTGTTAGATTAACAGATCATATCACATATTGCCACCCCTAATTAAATACAATGTATCTCCAACCTATTCCATTCCAAATTATATAAGGTGTTTTGATAAAAATATTATAGAAAATCCCGAATCTCTCTTTTTAAGATTTTGACTTCTTCACCTTCTTCTTCTTTCTTTTTTAAATACAAAACATTCATTTCATCAAAACCTTAACGCAAGTTTTTCAGATCACATGACTTGTGAAATATAATCTGAGAAAGAATTCAATCATACATGAATATCATATATTTTGCAAGCTTAGACAGCCTCATTCCCATCTCGTAGAGTATGTTGTATATTGCAGCTCTTAAACTTCTTCGTCGGCTCATTTATCTCCGTAACGAGGTTTCCAGCTTGTATGGATATAGAATCTCCAACAACTTTAATTTCATTAACCATGGTCAGGGAGTCACTTTCCAATATGAGATCTTGTATACCTTGGTGAATACAAAGTTGCAAGCTTACGAACATTGCCAATAATTCAATCTCAAAAGGGTCACACACTTATTTTCTTTTTTCCTCGATGCCATAATCACATCCTCTTTGCGATCTCTTAAAATTGCTCTCACTCTTGTTCTATGTTGATCTTAAAAAATTCATCTATCAACATTAAGTTTAAAAGTATCTTCATTAGTTATATATAACTAATATGAATATAAATAATATATATATTTAGGGATCGGCTGAAGTTTTGATCTTGGTGGTGTGCTCCATCTAGAATTAAGATTGGAATCTTCTTGAGTGCAAATAACTATTGAATTAAAAGTACTTTCGCTTGAATTAATCGACGTGAACTTGCGAAAAATTTATTGTCAAGAATTTGTACACCTTAGAATTAGTCAGGACTAAGTTCTTGGACATTCGGTGTCAATAAAAAAAATATATTAATAATATTATCTTATAATGGTCATGTGATTATATATTTCAGTCAATATTAATTTTACATTTAAAAATAATAGATACATAGATTAACAAATAGTATGATATCAATAAAATAAGACCATAATAAATAATATTTTCTCGATAAAAATGAAAGATCATTTGACAGCAGATATGAACACTTTGTCATGCATGCAAACAAACAAACAGGAAAAGTGGGGCCAAAAATAATTCTTAAATCGCCACAACTTTGGGACACAAAGTACATTGGTCGAAACGGTCGCGTCAACGTCATCACCCCCACACGTTCGCTTTCTTAAACGCTACCAACTCCAAACGAACCGTTTCGATTTGACACTCGTCACTCCCCCTGCCCGCTCTCCCCACCCTCTCGCTGCCTCTATAAAATGTAAGCCTTCACCACCTTTCTTCCCCGTCTGAGTCTGAGCCCTCACCCTCTCCCTCCCTCTATTTTTTCGGAGAAAATTAAAAACCAAAAAAAAGAAAAAGAGAGTCCTTCCTTCATATATTCGATCACAGACCCTATCCCTAAGGGCTATCCTTTTCTCTTTTTTTTGGGGTTTTTTTTTGGCTTTTGTTTCTGTTTTTTCACTTGAAAGTTCTCGATTTATTTTCCAAAAGTTCTTTTTTTTCGAAATTCTTTTCTGAGATACCAATGGCGGCGGCGATATCGGCTCAGACAGCTTCGGCGTCAGTGACTTCTCAGCATGTGGCGACGGCGTCGGAGGTGGCGGCTGTGGCGCTTCCGAACCCGTCGCTGTATGTGGGGGATCTCGACCCGAGCGTGGACGAGGGGCAGCTCCTCGATGTGTTCGGCCAGGTGGCTCAGGTCGTGTCCATTAGGGTTTGTAGGGATCAGACCCGGAGGTCGTCTCTCGGCTACGCTTATGTCAATTACGCCAACGCTCAGGACGGTACGTACTACGACGCTATTCTTTTTTTTTATTAAGTGTACTATGACGCTATTCGATGAGCCGTTGGTCGCCATTGTTGTGTGAATCAATTATTTTGCTTTCAATCGCAATGTTCATATAATTATGTGTTTTCATGTATATGTAGACGTAAATATAGACACGCATACATAGAGAAGAGAACGTATACGCATGTGCGTATGTGCATGAGTGTTTGTGGATTTTTCTTTTCTGCTCTGTGTTTGAGTGTCTTTGCGCGTGCGGGGGACAGCTCCTTATGATTTAGGGCCTTTTATGTCAATGAATGGTTTTGTGTTCTTGAATTTTTTTTCCCTCCCTTTGCAGGTATATTTATTGCAAGCATGCCATCTGAGCATAGTGCTATGGCCTTGATCACTGTTTGTTTTGATTTTGAAAATTTGGAGTTCCTGTGTGTTTGGGTAAAGTCACTTTTTTTGGGATATTCCATGATTGCATCGTTTAAGTGTGATTTTAGGAGAATGATGGTTTTAGTCTTGTGAAGAAAACTCCTCTCTCTCTCTCTCTCTCTCTCTCTCTGGGGGTTCGGAGGATATTCTGTATTTTTGGGGATAGGGTTCTGGATCATATGAATTTTATATTCTTGTATGGTTTTATTGTTCTTTTTTTTAGGTTTATTTATAGCAAGTATCTGAGCAGATTGCGTGTGGCCTCAATTGCAATTTGTTTTTGGTTGTGTAAATTTCAGTTTTTGTGTCCATGTAAAGTCACTTTTGTGGGTATATTCCATGTTTGTGTCATTTTAAGAGGATGATGGTTTTAGTCCTATGAAGAAGACTCTCTCTCTCTCTCTGGAGGTGGGATTGAGGAGGCTATTTTGTATTTTCTGGGGATGGGTTCTGGATGATATAAATATTATATGTTTGTGATTTGTTTTAAATGAGTAGTGAATTTGTGTCTGCTTTTTTTTTTTGCTGAAAATTAAGAAAGGGAAAGACATATAATACATTTTTTTTTTCTTTTAATAGTTTTCTTATGACCAAGAGCTCTTTAGAAGAATGTTCTTCTGTAAACATGTTGATGTTCTGGACCTCTCTTAGAAATGAGCCAAAGATTGTGAAAATGAAAAACAGAATATGTATATACATAGTATTTGTGAGCTTTGGAATGACCTTCTGAGATCCTATGATGGTGATATCAGTACTCTATGTTCACTTTGTTTTCTGTAGTAATTCGGCCAAGTGCCAACATTCCCCATTTCCTATTACTTCTGCAATTGTGAAACAGACTTATTTGACCACTGAGCTTGTGAATTTCCAATGTGATGTGAGCAAACTATCATGTGCCCTCTTTTAGAATATGCATATAAAAACATTTATCTATGTATAAGTATCTACATATGTGTATTCATGTATGTTATATGATTAAATATATTATAATTATATTTTTATGTGTAGTGAAAACCAGTAGAGTTGCTTGAGTTACGAAAGGTTAGGAGTTATATTATTTTCTAATTCAACTGTTTCTGTTTTCAACAATCAATTTTTTCTAGTGGTTATTTTCTCCCTTTTTCCTTTGTCCTTTTAATTATCGTGCTATGCATTTGAAAAAAGAGAGTCAGTGAGTATGGTACTTGTTTTGTTCCTCTTTATTGTTTTTAAAATTGACTTTTTGGCCAAGCTTTGTGTTGATAAGTATCTACTTAAATTGCAGCTGCCCTTGCTATGGGGGTTTTGAATTATACTCCTATAAATGGGAAACCTATCAGAATTATGTATTCTCATCGAGATCCTAGTATTCGGAAAAGTGGATATGCCAATGTTTTCATTAAGAACCTGGACACATCAATAGACAACAAGGCATTGCATGAAACTTTTGCTGTCTTTGGGACTGTCCTTTCTTCCAAGGTGGTCGTTGACAGCAATGGTCAGTCAAGGGGTCATGGATATGTACAGTTTGAAAATGAGGAATCAGCACAAAATGCAATCAAACAATTGAATGGCATGCTGATAAATGATAAAAAGGTTTACGTTGGACTTTTTGTTCGACGTCAGGAAAGATCTCAAGCAAATGGATCGCCTAAGTTTACTAATGTTTATGTGAAAAATCTGCCTGAAAAAACTACTGATGAAGACCTCAAGAAACTTTTTGGCACCTATGGTACAATTACCAGTGCAGTTGTTATGACAGACTCAAATGGGAAGTCCAGATGTTTTGGTTTTGTAAACTTCGAGAGCCCAGATGCTGCTGCTGCAGCAGTTGATAAGTTGAATGGCGTTGCGGCCATTGATGACAAGGTTTTATTTGTAGGGAGGGCTCAGAGTAAAGCAGAAAGGGAGGCAGAATTGAAGGCCAAATTTGAACAGGAAAGAATTAGTAGATATGAAAAATTACAAGGTGCTAATTTGTATCTGAAAAATCTTGACGACAGCATCAATGATGACAAGCTAAAGGAGTTATTCTCTGAGTTTGGAACGATAATGTCATGCAAGGTATATATAGTCTGCTTCAAGTGGAGTAATTTTTCCCTTCTTTCTTTGCTGGTCCTTAGTGGGACATGCCTATGAGTCAATTATAATAGTTGTTTTGAAGTAGTGACCTTTAGTTTGGCTATGTTTTTGTACGATTCTTGTAGATCATGCTTGGTCCACAAGGTCAGAGCAAAGGATCTGGCTTTGTGGCGTTTTCTACACCAGAAGAAGCTGCTAAAGCTGTAAGTTATTAATTCTTTGTTCTAGGGCCACTTGGCAGACCCTGCTTTTACACATTTTGCTCATCCGTTTTTTTAAATTGATTGCATGCTTGAATATTATTCTCACTTGTTCAGCTGGATGAAATGAACGGAAAGATAATTGGACGGAAACCTCTGTATGTTGCTGTTGCCCAGCGTAAAGATGAGAGAAAGGCTCGGCTCCAGGTGATTTATCTTTTTGCATTTTGATGGTCATATAGGAAACCTAGTTCTTCATTTTGAAATTGCAGCTGTTTCTCTCTTAATTTTGTGGAAACATTTGATTTTAATGTTTTTAGTTAGGGTCTTTACCAATCTTGTTTAGTTATTAGCTGAAAATAGTGCCTGCTTTTGCAGTTAATGTCTAGCAGCTTTTTGTTGTTATTATGACACAAGTAGCGCTGGACTGGAATCTTTTAGCACTTGTGAAAATTATTTTTTTAATCTCTTCAGCATGTTCTTCTGAAAAATAGAAAAAAATATAAGAAAATAAAAAAGGAACATGTGAGAAAATGGCATTAGTGCCTGCAAGATGGTAATTTAGATAGCCTTCTTGTTATATTTCAAGTGTGTGTATGTGTTTCTTTGTAAATTTCAAATTCCAAGTTGTTAGTGCCGCATAGATTGAAGGAGTGCAGATATTTTTCCCAAACTTTTGGGTCATGTATTGGATGAGGACAGATACTAGCTAAATCAACAAATTTGAATTGTTAGTTTTTGAATTGAAATGATTATGCGATTGTTTTTTCAAAGCTATCCCACCAGCAAAAGTTTTCCTATTTATTTCGGCTTTTGTTGCTTTTTACATGCTTACAAAATTTATTCTCTGTAGGAATTTGTTTCCACTGAACTCCCATGTTGCGCCCCCCCCCCCCCCCCCCCCCCCCC
>QEOT01123854.1:0-45032 GCA_003123785.1 Pterocarya stenoptera
TCACCTATCCTACATTCACTTTTAGGGGTCCAAAGTTGATCATGTATTATTAATGGGGTATAGCTTCATGCAGACAATAATTTTTGAAGCAGACATTCTTGTCATCGACCGCCACTACATATATTATATGTTAATGGGTGATTATTGACAGTCACAAATGGAGAATCTACGTACTATTTAATTGAAGGAAACATGTCGACGTTTATGATATTCATGTGGAATCCAACATCCAATGGGCGAAGGTCGACAAGCCCTCTAGATCTAGGTCTTATATATTTGCGTGCGTGGTTCTTTTTGTTGAATGAATTGCATGCAGCAGTTTCTAATTGCCAGCCCTAAGAAAATACGTACTAGTGATAATAAAATGTGTCATATTAAAAAGAGTAGTACTATTATGCTCCTTAATTTATATTACATATTCATTTTGCTGCCTTGACGCGGCATCACATTACGGTACTGCCATGTGGTTTATTAAAAAAATTAAAATATATATATATATATTAAAAACAAAATGACGCTTGAAACACATAAAAAGAGGAAAAATGAAATTATAGTAGATTCCCTTTATCTTTTTATGTTTATGTTTTTAATTTGCTTTTTGTAATCTATGTGACATCACATTGTAGTGCCACATCAAAGAAGCAAAATGAGTGGTATAAATTAGGGAGTATAGTACGTAACGTTACTCTATTAAAAATATTTTAAAAAACAATTTATTGACCAATCAAAATTAGAGTAAAATGTTATTGTCTACCTCAATTAATGGTTATTAAAAATAAGATTGGATGGAAAGAAAAGAAAAATTACAAACTCTACTGATATTGATATTTTAATACGATTTCAGATAGAGAACCTGCATACTATAAGGCGCTACAAGTGATCTACAAAATAATTCTTAAGAATTCTTTGAATATTGACACGTTGTACTTTGATCCTATCATTAATTTGAGCAATTTTAATTCTAACAAGACATTTTATTATAAGATAAGAGCACCACATCTATACTACTCCCAGTAATTAGTATAATATATGAAATGAAATAAGTAGAAAATAAATTGTTGACGCATTGGAATTTAGTGTCTTTTTTACTATGCATTTTCATGACGATGAAGATGACGTGCTTGATGCTGTGTGAGCTTAGGTATTTTTTAAGAGTATTACTGTTACAGTTATAAAAAGATTATATAAAAGTAAGCTCACAAATTGGCGTAGTTTCATATAGTCCGTTAGATATATATATATTTTATAATAAAAATAATTTTACAATCTGACGAACCACATTATGCCAAATTAGTTAGGATTACTTTTATGTAATTCATTTGTAGTTAGAGTATTTCCCATTTTTCAAATATTCTTTAACAAAGAAGTAAGGTTCTTTCATCTTATATGTGTGTGTGTGTGTGTATTTAAGTCATGTTTATGGGGAAAGGAACTTTGCATCAAATAAGAAGTCGAAAGAGCCATTAATTTGATCTACTCGGTGTATTAATTTGTTATTTGTATTATATAAATTAATAGTGGTGTTATCCAAACAAAGTAAAACTATCTTAATTACTTTAAATTACAAGAGTGCTTGAACGATCAGTACCGTTCAAACCAATGAGAGTTCTTGGAGGTGAAATATTTTTTAATGGACTTTTGAATGTCAATGTTTCCATTTCATGATGACCAATAAAAGATTAGGATACTTATCTATCTATCTAATCCCTCTAATTTGCTGCTCAAAGGTTGCAATTCAAATATAAATATGAAAGTACATGATCTGGGTTCACACTACTAATATTCTGAATAGAATCCAAATGCGACATTATTAAACTTGATCGCTGTGACCAAATTAAAGTATACACAGTATAAGCCAAAAGCACGCGCGCTCAGAAGTAGAGGCATCCGATCGAATCGTAGGACTAAAATATAAATTTAATTTGTGGCAAAAAATTCCACACCGTCCTGCATGCATATATTAATAATTAGCAAATTGCAGCTGACATGCATCCACCAAATGCAAAAGAAAAATATTATAACGAATCACACATAAAATAAGAGAGAGAGAGGATTGAACACTTACTATATACCACCAAAAATAGAATTCGCTGTCTGCGCTTAGCGGAAATAACTTCTTGGTTCGTTTTTTCGATTCCTGCACCTAGGGTTCACCCATGGCGGCTCTCCCTCTGGTGGCTTCCACACCGACAGGGTCCCATGCGGATGGTGCTGTCCCTCGATCCTATCCCCAGGTGGTATCCAATCAGGTGCTTTCCTCTTTCAAGCTACCTATGAGATACCCGATGGATGTGAATGGTGAGCTGGGCTTTATCTTCTCTGATGTAGAGATGACAAAAGCGGCAGATGATTTTCGGTTTGCGCTTGTTCTCAAGTTTATGAGGGCGCGACCTTCCATTGATACAATCAAGAGGAATATAATTAATTCGTGGGGTCTGTTGGAGGTGCCAACCATCAGTTTCATGGACGACTTTCATGTTCTCCTTCAACTGAAATCTGATTCTGATTTTGTGCATGGATGGGCGAGAGAGGGCAGGATGATTCAAGATCATGTGTTTAGATTGTTTTGTTGGAAGAAGGATTTCAATTTGTGGAAAGAATCCTCCCTTGTGCCTCAATGGATCTTTTTACCGCACCTGCCTAGGCATATGTACAGGCTTGACTGTTTACAGATTTTGGCGACTCCTTTTGGGAGATCTTTAGGCACAGACAATGCCACTTTACACAAGACACGAGCATCGGGGGCAAGGATATATGTGCAGGTTGACTTACAGAAGGATCCTGTCCAGGGATTTCCTATCGTGGTTTCTAATAACAAGACGATTTGACGGGAAGCACACTATGAGAAACACTGGTTTTACTACTCTAAATGCTATTGCCAAGGACACACAAGAGTGGTTTGCCGAGTGGGGATGAAATGGGATGGTGGATTGGGGAAGGATATCTCACTTCAGGCTCCAAAAAAATGTGTGGAAAGAGAGGGTTGTAGATCCGGAGCAGGATAAAGGCGAAGGAGGGAGTAAGGAGTTTAATGTTAAGGATACACCATTGCTAGAAGATGTGCGTGGGAAGGAAGACTTGAAGGAGATAGAGCTTGCTCAAGATACTCAAGGCAAAAATAGTGGGGTCTGGAATACAACGAATGATGATGGTGTTGTGGTTGAGGTGGTGGTAGTTTCTAATGATTCTAACGTTAAGGTTACACCAGAGCCGGTTCTAACGGTGGAAGACGTGTCTAGGAGGGATGGATCAAGGGAGACAGAGCTTGATTGCGATGGTGTAGTGGTTGCGATGGTGGGAGGTTCTAATGTTGCTTTAGCGGACCCTATTATTGAAGAGGTGGTGTATACAACAAATGCCGTGATTGTTTCTTCACCACCCTCGCTTGGTGGGGAGCAAGGAGGTGTCCAGATGGTTGTTCATTTGCAACCTGACTGGCCACTATGTCATCGGGAGGAGGTCTTGAGTCCTCCTTTGGAGCTCAAAGGTGTTTATGGTTTGGAAGGTGGCCAAACTGAAATAGTGACAGCCCTACTGAAAATAGAATGCACGGGTCAAGGGAGGGTTGAAGGTATTTCTGGAAATGTACATGACATGGATTATTTGTCTGATGGTGAGGATAGGGCCTGCTTTAAACCTTTCTCTAAGGCAAAGACATATGATTCAGATCTAGGAATACAATATCCTCCAGGGAGGGAACATGGGAAAATTGTTGTTCGTCACTCACAAAGGGTTGTGGCACGTACGTCCAAAATTAATTAATGTTTGAAAATATTATGGTCTGGAATGTGCGAGGGTTAGGCACATCGAGGAAAAGACTGAGGAGTTTGATTAGGAAGTTTAACATGGCGATTGTTGGGAATTCAGAACCTTTTACTGAGGCTAATAGATTGCCTCGCCTGACTCTATCTCAAGGTTTGCCAAATTATTGTAGCAATGCGGCAGTTAATGGAAAATTATGGATACTTTGGCATGAGTCTTATGAGTTTGAAGTGTTGAGCATGTCGATGCAAAAAATCACTGGCTAGTTGAGTTTGGGTCAGGAGTCTCTCTTAGTCACTTTTGTCTATGCAAAGTGTATGCAAATTGAGCGTCGGGAGCTATGGTCGAGTTTAGAGGTTTTCAAAACCTTGGCCTCGCCATGGCTTGTAGCAGGAGATTTTAATGTGATCCGTAATGATGGAGAGCGGATTGGCGGCAATCCCAGACCTCTTTTTTCCATGGAGGAGTTCAATGAGTGTATTGATAGATGTGGACTCATGGATTTGCAGACTGTGGGGAAATGTTTATCTTGGTGCAATGGTCATGCCGGTGGTTCTCGTAGCTGGCACGACTGGACCGAGTCCTAACCAATCCCAATTGGCCTCTTTTTATCTTAGTGCTTTTCTAGAATATCTGGGAGAAAGACCTCGGACCACAACCCCTTATTCATTCAGTTTCAAAAACCAGAGGTTCGCTACGAACCTTCACCATTTTGATTCCAAAACATGTGGTATACCCACGAAATTTTTTTGCTATGCATTGAGGAGGTATGGACGGAACCTGTGTAGTCCATGGGGCTCATTGGTGTAGCGGAAAAACTTAAGAAGACTAAAGTTACTCTCCGAGCGTGGAATAAACATACATGTGGTATGGTGGATCAGAATATTAAGGCAATGGAAGAGAGAATGAATTCCTTGGATCTTCAGCTGCAGGAAGGCTTTGATCAGAACATGGAAAATGAACTGCTCATTACAAAAATGGAGCTGGACAACTAGGAGCATCAGGAGAAATAAGGTTGTCACAACTAGCCAAGAAAAAGTGGCTCCAAGATGGCGACCAAAATTCAAAATACTTCCATGCCATAGTTAATCAACGCAGGAAGAGGAATACGATTTCTATCATGAATCTAGAAGATGGAAGTAGGTTGGAGGGTTCAGAGCAGGTGCATCAGGGTGCAGTTTTCCATTTTCAGTCCTTTCTCACTCAACCAAATAATGTGGAGGAGTTGGATTTTTCTTCGCTAATTGAGACAAACATTTCTGAGGAAGAAAACTCTATCCTTTGCAAGCCCATTCGGAAGATGTACTTGCGGCATTACAGTCTATACCCAAGGATAGTTCCCCGAGGCCAGATAGTTTTGGTTCCGCTTTTTACCTCACGTGCTGGGAGATTGTTAAAAAAGATGTGGTGGCGACTGCAAGAGATTTTTTTACGGGCTCGTCTTTGCCACGGTTTTACTCCTCGTCATATATTGTTTTGATTCCGAAGGTGGAGGAACAAAAAAGTATTGATAAGTTTAGGCCTATCAGCTTGTGCTCGGTTGCTTATAAAAATTTTTCTAAAGTTTTAGTTCAAAGGATGACCTCGTCTTTTGCCTCAATTGATTTCTCATGAACATGGGGCTTTTATTCCAGGACGGAGCATATTCGAAAATATTACTTTGGCACAAGAGATGGCTCACTCCTTGAATAAGAAAGTGAAGGGCGGGATTCTTATGATAAAGATTGACATAGCCAAAGCTTATGACAGGGTCGATTGGTCTTTTCTCCTTTGGGTACTACAGAGTTTTGGTTTCTCTTCTCATTTTTGCAGCTTGGTGAAGGAATGTGTGCATTTACCATGGTTTTCCATTATGATGAATGGGACTTATAAATGTTTTTTTAAGCCATCACGAGGTCTTCGCCAAGGTGACCCTTTTTTTCCATACTTATTCATTATCATGCAAGAGGTTTTGTCTCATCTCATTTGTAAGAATTTTGAAGAGAGATGTATTGGCTGTTTTTCACATCCTATGGGTCCCCCACTAGTATCTCATTTATTTTATGCGGATGATTTATTGGTGTTTGCGAATGGGGAGAAAAGATCATTGCGCCGGCTTATTAATATTTTTGATTATTATGCAAAAGGATCTGGTCAGTTGATTAACAAGGACAAATCTGTAATTTTTTTTTCTCAAAGTTGATATCAAGTGCTTGAAGGAGGGGATTGAGAAGGTTAACCGGTTCTATGGAAGGGAGTTTTCCTGTTACCTATCTGGGTATCCCTATTGTTTCAGGTAGACTTACGTCTTGGAATGTAGGGTCGTTGGTTTCAAAAATTAAAAGAAAGGTTGCTGGCTGGAAATTGAAGTTGCTCTCTCAAGGTGGTCGGCTCACATTGCTCAAACATGTTTTATCAAGTATGGCAATGCATCTATTGGCGGTTTTAAAGATCCCTACGGTTATTTTCAAAAAGCTAAATTCTATCTTGTCTACTTTTTTCTGGGGGGAGACTAATGGTAAATCTCAGCGGAAATGGTGTGCTTGGGACAAAATTTGTTTGCCTTTAAAGGAAGGGGGTCTTGGTCTTCGTAAATTCTTAGAGGTTCAATGATCATTACACATGAAGTTCGCATGGCGGATATTATCTGTGGATAATTTATGGACTCAATTTTTTAGAGCAAAGTACGTGAGAAATGGGCATCTATTGCTTACAAAACCAAGGGCCACGACTTCTAGGTTTTGGAAGTCAGTTTTGCAAGTACTTCCAGATGTGCTCCAGAATATTAAGATACATGTCATAGAGGGTGGCTCTTCATTTTGGTATGATCGTTGGCTAGCAAGCGAGCCCTTTGTGCTTCTACAGACTCAATTCAGCATCCTGGACTGCGCATTCAAGATGTTTAGGTAGAGGACAGATGGGATGAGGGACGCCTTGTGGAGTTGATAAATCATGGAAAATTATGCAGAATATAGTAGTAGGAAAGGAGGGTCGGGATACCATCATCTGGCAACTTGCTAGTGATGGATGTTTTTCATCATCAACGGCGTGGGACACAATTCGGGTAAGAGGGGAAAAACAGCCAGGGATGGAATGGATATGACACTCTGTTGTGCCCAAAAAGATCAATGTATGCATGTGGAAAGCCAAGGTTAATGGTTTAGCTATAGATGACCGCATTAGGACCTTGGGCATTCTAATAGTCTCACGCTGTGATTGTTGTTCGCTAGGCAGTTGTGAATCTCTTAATCATGTGTTGGCTGCAGGGGAGATTCCTTCAAAAGTCTAGGAGTTGGCTGAAACAGCGTTGGGTCTCCTGTGTTTGGTAACTCATTCGTGGTGGGCAACGGTGACGCATTGGTTTTCCTTCGCCAAAAAATCTTCTCAGTGTGGTGTCATTATCGGTATCCTTCCCTGCATTATCACGTGGCAGCTTTAGGTGTGACATTGTAAGGCTAGGATGGAGGAGTTTCTTAAACCAACATAGTGTGTGGCTAGATGTGAAAGTGTGGCTGTGAAAGTTATCCGGCTTGCTGATGTGTTCTAGGTCTCTTCCAGCAGTGGATATTTCCATTTTGCAGGCACTAGATATTCCTTTATGCAGTATTAGGAGGCAAAGGGCACAGCTGATTTATTGGCTCAAACCAATTGAGGGGTGGGTCAAGATCAATGTCGACAGAAGCTGTAGAGGGAATCCTGGGACTTGTGGAGGTGGCGGTGTGATTCGGGACCAATGGGATAATTTTATTGGTGCCTTTTTGTCGCACTTTGGACATGGTACTAACAATATGGCCGAATTGAGAGCCCTGTTACTTGGTGTGCGCATGTGTAGAGGGATATAGGGTTTATGCAGTTGGAGATAGAGTGTGACTTAATGCTGGTAGTCAACTGGCTCTCGGCTAGGAAGTGCTTGAACTGATACTTATGAGATTATTGGGAAGAGCTTCTCACCTTGTTAACGGGACTTCGTTTCAATGTTGCTCGTTAATTCAGAGAAGGCAATGGTCCGGTTGATTTTCTTGCTAGACAAGGGGAGGAGGGTATTGTAAGGCGATACACGGATTGGAGTTCATTACCGAGCATTTTAAGGGGTATGCTTAGGCTGGATAAATTGGGCTTGCCGCATATTAGAGTTTGAAGATGTGTTTAGCTTAGGTTTTGGTTGGTATTTGTTTTGTTGTTTTCTAATAAAACTTGGGCTAGTGGGTATTTTGGAAGGATTTTGATGTTTTTGTTTAGTCCCACAGTATTCTTTCGCCATAAATGAGAGTTTTTTAATAAAAATAGAAGGAGGTCACTCATGGACAGATGGCTTTCGTCTCTTTAGAAGAAAAAAATAGAGAGAGAGAGAGAGAGAGAGAGAGAGAGAGAGAGAGAGATGTGGACTCGTTTTGGTGCATTAATAATGGGTACTGATAGTAGGTCACTAAAATACAAGTATGTCCAAGTAATGAAAAATGACAACACAGGTAGCCTTTTTTTTTCTTTTTTAATTTGTATTTATTTTGAACGAACTGGATCCTATGCTATGCTCTTCCTGAACCCTAAACCCAGGCCAAGTTGGGGAAGATGGTGACGACAGAGCATGCACGCATGTTCAGTGGTGTTGTGAATCAATGACGAGTTGTAAAAGGAGAATCCAAGGAAAAAGCAAGCTGGCCACCCATTACCAGGCCCAGACATTCGCTCCGCCAACCCCCACGCAATTTGCTAATTAATTAGCAGCAAGTAGCAGTTCTCTGCCCTCCATTTTTAACTCCCAACACAAAGTTATTTAATCATCTAAAATAATTAATCAAAATCTACTTTAATTTTCTCTTTCAGCTAACTATTTTTACATTACACCATGATTTATCAGCTTCTCTATTATTTCTCTACGTTATTTAAATATTCTTTTATTTTTCTTTTTAGTTTTTCTGAATGCCATTAAATTTGTAATATTTTTAGAACTTTCAATACTTCGCATATATTAATGCAAACTCAATATCTCTTATTGCCAAAATGATATCAATAGTGGAATAAAAAATTTAAAAAAATAAATATGAAAAAACTTTTATCCTTTTATTATTATGTTTTGAAAAATCTTTAACATGATGAGTAGTTTTGTTTTTATTAAAATAAGATATTCTAATAATACTGTAACTTCTTTATGTTTTATAATTAAAACTGTAAATGTGATAAATATAAAAAAAAAAAAAAGGAAAAAGAAAGAAATAATAAAAAAAAATGTTTATATGATGAATGGTGAATATTAAATGTAGAGAAACACTTTACTTCAGTGCCATCAGTATATGTTTATAATGTCAAATTTGCTTAAGCATAACTATAATTAGGCCGTCTATATATACATCTCATAACAGTACATTTATAAAAAGTGTAGTAATATGATATGTTAGAAGAAGAAAAAAAAATTATAATCTAATATCTTACGTTAAGTCATGTCAATTTATAAATTCACTCTTGTAAAATCTCTATATAGACCAAACCTTTCTCTTACAGAAATACTCCGTGCACTAGTCGAGACTTGGATGGCTGATGGGAACACTACAACAAATATGGCCTCTACCAGCCAACTTATTTTCGGCAAGATAAAGTTTGTTGCAAAAAGTGACGTTTCTGCAAAAGGCGACATTTTTCTGCAAATATCATGCCGCAGGAAAAAAAAATGTATATTTAATTTTTGCCATTTCATTTGCGGCCAACCAAAACTGGCAGTACTAAATAGTATATATATTTTGCAACCAACATATATCTAGTTATTTGTGATAAAAAGATGTGGCATTTATAAATTCTATTATAAATTTTATTCGTGAATAACGTCATAGCAAATGAGGATGTATAAAATATTTTCAAATCTATTATATCTCGCATCAAATTTTATTATCCATTTCATTCTCTCATCACTATGAACGCCTCTTACGTCTTATCTCCACTCTCCCGCTCTCTCTTCAAATCCAATCTGCATTTCTACAGTACTCTCTTCCTCTTCTCGGCTGGATCTGATCTCCCTCCCATCTCTCAGTCAAATCCTATACGAATTCACATGCGCTGTTGCATTGGAGAAAGATATCCTTAAGAAACATAAAATGAACCATACATATCTAAATTATCCAGAATGAAACAAATAAGATCTAAAAAAGATGCGTTTTTTTCATACATGGGTCTGATTAATATGAAGTCCTTTGTTTATATACACGTGAGAGAAGCAGGAAAGAAATGTATCAAAGCTAAAACTAGCTGACAGATCAACTTGACAGCTCATATTGTGTTGATTTATATCTTGACTTTACATAAAATGAAATTGTAATAAATTCAAGTAAAACTATAATAGTCCCCGTCAAGATTTTGTGTATATACTATGCATATTCATCTTGGACCAAAGAGAAGAAAAATACCAGATCTCCAAGGTTTCGTAAGCATATAAGCAACTTGAAGAGCTAAAGAAACACAGAGAGTTTGAAAGGACACTAGCTTGTAGCTTCTCTCTTATGAGATGATAATCCAATTCAATGTGTAGTGTTCTCTCATGAAACACAGGGTTAGCAGTTATGTGGAGTGCAACTTGATTATAACAAAAGAAACAACAATGAAGGTTGAGGATGTGTTTGATGAAGATTAAGAGACTAAAGAATGAATCCATATGATTTCACATACAAAATATGCATTGACCTGCATTCAACTTCAATAGATGATCTTGAAGCAATCATATGTTTGTTAGATTCCCAAGAGATGGGCGACTCTCCCTGAAACACATAACAGCAAATAGATCTTCGAGTGTCAAGAAAACTTAACACTAAATTTTCAGCATACGATACTAGATCAACTTCTTTTTTCTAGTACTGTCCTATATTTCTAAGAGTGGCCTAGAATCACTCATAATTTAAACACGCGCTCTGATACCAAGCTGTGGCACCCCGTTCCTCATGAAGGTCTAGGAGAGGATTTGTGATGCCAAGGATGCTAGCCAACGGTCAACACCCAAGAAGAAATTAAAATAGGCATGTATTTTTTTTCAGAAGGAAGTACACATATAAAATATTTATCTATGAAGTCGCAGCTGAAATTTAAGTAAAATAGGTTGTGGTAACAACGTTAACAATTAAGTACCAGAATAGTAAATTTTATGAAAAATGGGCGCAAGTTCTCGCCCTTCATTATATCCCAAAACATTACATCATCTAGTAGTACATAAGGTTAGTTGCCATTAGAGTTGAGTAAAAATCAGAAAATCTAACTCTGTTCTGACTCCGACAAAACAAAGTTAGAGTTGGTTTTTTTTTTTTTTTTTAATTTTTCAATCAGAATCAGTGGTGTCGCTTGAATAACTTTGACTCCAATCCGATCTAACTCTAATTGTATACTCCGACTCTAAATCCGACTCTGATATTGTACATATGTTATATAAATATATGTTTATCTATATATTTATCGTATATACTAGTATAGTTCTATAGGTATATAACTAAAACTTATATAGTTAAATTCAATAATATACTAGTATGTGTTGATGATGTACTTACATAGCTATAGGAATGGAAAATTAGGTTTAGGAGAATCCAACTCCGACTAAATTGGTGCTCACCACTAGTCTCCATAAAGTGACAGACTGATTACAAGTAGCCGCTAGACTTAATACTGGACATCCTAACGAGAGGCACAAGTTAGCTATGACGAGTTCTAGTCTCTATAATCATGGCTAAGGCGGGATTGACTCTTATTTCTCTGGCTGGGGTCTAAACTTGTATCAAATTCTATGGTCCCGAGAATGAAATCATAGGTAGCTTAGACAGCTATGACAAGAATGCTAATGAGAGATAATACTACCGAAAATGCTATGAACAGTTTTCATGAAAATACTAGATGAACACATATATGTGTGGCGAGGAATCACCCTCACTCTTATAGCTACATGCATTCTTAAACAAGGCAAGGAATCACCCTTTCAGTTAACATGTATAAACATAGACATGGCGAGGAATCACAGTCTCAAGACGTTACCCTATCTTTATGTAAAATACAAAAGTACATTAGTAATAATAGGGCAAAGAATAATCGATCTCCAATTTAAGTGTAAAACCTGTCAAAACCAGTATTTAGTTTGTTTCAGCCCAGTATCACATAGATATTCACCAAGGCAGTTATATGCCACATAGGCAGGTATTCACCAGATAGATAGATGTTCACCACACAAGCATGTATTCGCCACAAACGCTTCTCACACAAAGGCCTCGAGGACACCACCACGTGATATGTCGGGGGATCCCACATCCCAACTATTAGGTATAGCCAAATGACACCATTCCACCCCAATCCCCACGAGGCATTTTCCTTCTCATGTGAAGCACGTGGCAACGTTTCACGGAATGGCTAAGGAAATTCCCCATCCTGTCTCATGAGTATAGCTTCACGATACCGACTCCTTACACAAAGATAGACATTCTCACATTGAGATAATGGGCTTCCCACATAGGGATTCAAATTCATGTATTTAAAACAGTTAAAATCATTCAAACATTCAAAACATTAGAAATCAATGTGTAAATATAGGTATAAACATAATGATAAAAATATTTATTCATGCTTGTAGAATGGGGGAAGGAAGTTATAGAGACAATACAATGCCTCTTACACACAACATTTATCCTACATTACCCAACACTGTCTTAGAAACTAACATATCTTCCTACGTTAGTAGTTCTTTCATCGCTTCTCTACTCCTTACTTTCTGAAGCATTGACTTCACAAGCTCTTGATGAATAAAGTCTCAAAAGTTGAGATCCGGTCCACGTCTTGGTCATTTAAATAGGGTGGGATTCTCAGATTTCATTTTCTGTCACATTGGAGGATGATAGAGACAGACTGACGGGCATTGTATACACGCTTGGTCCAATGACTTTCCTAGAGTGTGGCTTGAGTCATCAGACAATGTGACCCATCAAACCTTCATCTTTCATTGCAAAACCACTTCAGATGGAGTGTGGGCTTCCGCGTATGGCATAATCACCTTTTCCGAGCCTTTCCATGTTATCTCAAAAAGTTGCCATGTCTTGGTTGGTCTCTCTTTGACCATTGCTAATCATAGGGAGTAATCATATCTCGTCATGGGTGGGTAAATCCTGTCTTGCCTAAGTTACTAGCCTCTTCAACTCCTTGTTCTCGCCTTCACAGTAGGTAACTTTTCTAGCTTGCCTACCATGGTCAAGATACTCATCTCCACTTCGCTTTAGGACATGGCAGTCGATCCACTTGCAAGGTGCTTGTTGGACCAGATGTTGGACTAGCTGTGTTTTGCATCTCTCGTTGTCACTTTCTTTAGAACACCAGAGTATTTCTCATCTTTTACCTTCCACTCAATCCCAAGAATGATTTGTCCCCTTTCGTGCCAAGTAGTTCCTCACATCTTCCTCACCTTATAAAGAATTTTTTTCCTCAAAATTCGGTAGGGCTCTCCCTTGCATGGTCCTTTCAAGGTAGGTGAGTTCAAACAGGGTCCCATTGATGCCTCTAGTCGCTTTTGACTGCAAATAGGGCTTTCCCTCAATTGCGTTAACGGGCTGACCTTCTTCATCAGAGGTTAAGACATGGGATGACTTCTCATGTCTCCTTTGTCAACCGTGTCCATCAAATGTCGGTCAATTTTCACTCGTGCTCTCATCTTGCTCATTACATTCCGACATCATCCTCTTCCCTTCTCTTTGTGTCACACTCATGCAGACGTGATCTACCATTATGGATATTAGATCCTTGGCCCTTTGAACACTTTTCTCATCTCGGTGACATTCCTCCTCCAGCCGTTGTTGTTCGGCCTCTCTTCTCTCCTTATCATGCCTCTCTTCTAAGAATTGACTCATGATTTCAAGAGGCATGGCTTCCTTCCTGGCAATTTTTTTCTCCCTCACCATTTCATTTTGTAAGGGTTGATGATTTTTTTAGTAGAAGATTAGGAAAAATAATGACCTATTTATAGTTGTGTTCTTTCTCATATATTGTCTATTTTACCTCTACTTTGTGCGTTATAGCTCAAAATTCCTTTTCTGTTTCCTTGTAATCTCCGAAAGATAGTAGTTATCAAAATCTTTCATTAAACTCTCCCATGGCTCCCAGCTCCATGGTAAGGAGTTGCCTTTGGTTATCCTACCATAAAGTTGCCTCTCTCGGCAGCAAACAGCTATTATATAGCACCTTTTAGTCCTCGATGCATCCACACTCCTCAAACATCCTTTCTATGTCGGATATATGCGTTTTAATGCTCACCAATCCCTTGTTGCCGAAAAGTCCCAGATAGCGATGAGTCAAAAATTGCTCATACATACATCCCATTCCTTCTTCCCTCAGGGATCCTAGCAACTAAAGTTGCATGTGACGAGAATACATCTCATGTTGTTGTTCCAAAGTGTCCAATAACTCTAGCTAGTTCCCTATCTCTTCCTCCATAGGACGATCCTCCCTCATGACCACTCGCCGTTCGCTCTCCTCACTAAACTCTCAGTTGTACCATCGTTAATTCCTGCCACATAACCCAATCATATTATATGCTATCCCATCTCACTGTCCTAAGCACAGTTCAAGCTTCACACTAAACTTTCATCCTATGACACTAGATGAACTCTTATTTTCTGGTACTGTCCTATTTTTCTTAGTCACCTAGAGTCACGCATAAACACGTGCTCTGATATCAAGTTGTGGCTCTCCATTCCTCATAAGATCTAGGCAAGGATCCGTGGAGCCAAGGATGCTGGCCAATGGTTAACATCCAAGAGGGAATTGAAATAGGCATGTATGTTTTGAGAGGAAAGTATATGTATAAGATGTTTATCTATGAAATCGCAACGAAAATTTAAGGAGAGTACGTTTGTGGTAACAACGTTAACAATTAAGAACCAAAATACTAAACTTTACAAAAAAAGTGCTTCTCTCTCTTCATTATATCCCAAAACATTATAGCATCCAACAGTACATAAGGTTAGTTACCATAAGGTGATGGACGGATTACAAGTAGTCGCTAGACTTAATACTGTACATCCTAACAAGAGGCTCGAGGTAGCTATGGTGGGCACTAGTACTAAGGCGGGTACTCATCTCCATAATCTGGACTCGTGCAGGATTAAATCTTATTCCTCAGGCGTCAGGTTAGGGTCTGAACCTACATCAAATGATTCCGAGAATATAACCATAGGTAAATTAGGCGGCTATGACAAAACTTTTAATGAGAGATAATGTTACCAAAGATTCTATGAATATTTTTTATGAAAATACTGGATGGACACATATATGCGTGGCAAGGAATCATCCTCACTCTTATAGCTACGTGCATCCTTAAACATGGTAAGGAATCACCCTCTCGAGAGGTTGCCATTTTTTAAGCAAAATATATAAAATAAATTAGTAATAATATGGTAAGGAATAATTCATTTCCAATAAGTATAAAACTTGTAAAAACTAGTATATGGCATGTTTCAACCCAAAAACACTCTTCCACCACATAGGTGCTTCTCACATAGATATTCGTTATGCAGGCAAATTTTCAACACACAGGCAGGTATTCGTCACACAACCTTCTCACACAAATATACCTGTTGCACTGGGGATGCTTTTACTCAACCAACCACCTCGAAGACACTAACATATGATACACCAAGGGATCCCACATCAAGACTATCAGGTGTGCAAAATATGACACTGTTCCACCCCAATCCTCACGATTCTCTTTCTTGTGTGAACCACGTGGCAACGTTTCGCATAATGGTTTAGGGAATTCTTCGTCCCGTACTATGAGTATAGGTTCTCGATACGACTCTTCACACAGAGATATACATTTTCACATCGAGATAATGAGTTCCCAAACATGGATTCAGAGTTATGTATTGAAAATAGTTAAAATCATTCAAAACATTGGAAATCAGTGTGTAAATATAGGTTTAAACATAATGATTGAATATTTATTCATGCTTATAGAATGGGGAGATTAGTTGCAGAGATAATGCAATGCCTTTTACTCACAACATTAACCCCAAATTATCCATCACTTTTTTAGAAGCTAACCTGCCTTCCTACGTCGGAAGTTCTTTTTTCGTCTCTCTACTCCTTGATTTCTAAAGCAGTTAACTTCATGAGCTCTTAGTGAATAAAGTCTCAAAAGTGATATCACGTTCCTTTCTTGGTCCTTTAAATAGGGTGGGATTATCATAAATACTTTTTTATGGATCTCTAACTCCAAATCCGCAATAAGGATTTTACTTAATCATTCTCTATCACATTGTAGGATGATAAAGACAGATTGCCAAGCATGGTCTTGGTCCTCTGACTTTCCTTGAGCATGGCTTGAGTTGTCAGACGACGTGAACCATCAAGGCTTTACCTTTCATTGTAGAACTACTCCATATATGACTCTTCAGATGAAGTGTGGGCATCTACGTGAGACACTGTCACCTTTTTCGAGCCCTTCCATTTTATTTGAGAAAGTTTCTATGTCTGGGTTGGTCTATCCTTGACCATTGCTCAACCTAGGTGGATAATTCTATCTCGCCATGGATGACTAATTCCTGTTTCATATGAGTTCACAAGCCTTTTTAGCTCCTCGTTATTGCCTTTACAGTAGATGACTTTTCTTGCCTACTATGGTTGAGGCACTCATCTCCACCTCGCTCTGGGACATTGCAACCAGGCCTTCTACAAGGTGCTTGTTGTCCAACTTGCTCTCTGCATCTCATGTTGTCACTCTACTTAGACCACTAAAGTATTTTTTTTTTTTTTTATCTTTTGCCTTCCACTTAACTCCAAGAATGGTCTATCTCCTTTCACGTCAGGTAGTTCCTCACAAGCATGTCCTAAATCTTTTAATTTAAACTCACCATTGAGAGAAGATTTAATTAAATTAATAGCTATCATATCACTATTGGTCAAAAGTATATAATCTACATAGACTAACAAAGCAACAAATGAGGTACCTTGTTGCCTTGTAAATAGTGAATAGTCTGACTTTGATTGATTAAAACCAAGTTTAAGTAATGTTGAGGTGAACTTGGAATTCCATTGCCGAGAAGTTTGTTTCTGGCCATAAAGTGACTTCTACAATTTACACACACTAGTGTCTCCTTTTTGAAGATAATCGGGTGTTAGCTTCATATTAGCATCTTCATCTAAGTTAAATGAGGAATTGTATAACATGTTGTCTATGTTGATATTCCAAGAAAGTGTGTATGACACCACAACTACAACTTTTCAATACACCACATAAACAACTAGGAATTTGGCTGTAACTAAGAAGTTCATCCCATAAGCACTTAAACTTTCTATAGTAAACATGATTGATCTTGCATAAGTGAAGAGGGATCCTTTTGTATTTGAGAAATTCTCGACCCACTTCCTTGAGAAAAATGAACCCTTAGATCTTTCCACATCTCCATTGTTGTTGTTGCATATATTATAGTTCCACCAATATCTTTTGAGATTGAATTCAAGATCCAAGACATAAACATGTTGTTGTAGCGCTCCCATACTTCACACAGAGAATTAGTATTTACAGGTTGATTTGTCACTCCATTGATAAATCTCATATTATTGGCTTTTAAAGCCATTTGCATTTATCTACACCAAATATGATAATTGTCCTTAAGAATACTTGAGAAATGAATACAATGCCCACGAATCTCTATTCTACAAATGATATGGATTCACAAAAGAATCGTCAGTATGCAGTGAAACGGAGGCAAATAACGCCATAGTAGCAAATAGAGGCACAATTGGACCCTTTTAAGGCATCCACTCTAATATCATGAAGTAAATAGGATCTAAAAGAGATGTATTCTTGAGAGAAAGAGCACGTATTTCATACATCGGCTTGATTACAAGAAGTCTTCTATTTATCTACATGTAAAAGGAGTGGAAAAAGTGAATCAAAGGAAAAACTGACTGACAAAACTTGATAGCTCATATGAGTTGACTTATATGTTGACTTTACATAAAATGAAATTGAAATGAATTCAAGTAAATATGTAACATGGAATATTTATATGACAATATTTAATATTGTAGAGCCTATTTTACATGTCTATCTCCCAATATAACATTTTAGCCCAATACAGCCAACTTATTCAAAGTTTATATCATTAAATTTTGTAGATATAGAACATATGCGAGGGGTATGAATTTTCTTGAAACTGTTAGTGCTTGCACAATAGTCAATGGGGGTACACAGTGTGATCCAAAAAAAAAAGAAGGAAGGTGCCAACTTAAATTTGGAAGTTAATTCTCCTTTTGTTCAAATTGAATGATTCTTTAATTTAGAGAGGGATAATACTATTAAACATTTAGTATTTTGCATACCTTGAATGAATATTTTTTATTTATTAGGATTCAAGCCAATATTTATTTTTTAAAAAAGAAAAATTGCACATCATAACCACAAGATCTATCCAATTGGTAAGATTTAAGTGTGAGATAAATGAACATGAAATAAATCCATATAGCTAAATGTTGCTTGGAAAATTCATAAGCATTACCATAATTGCTCATAACCCACTGCTGTGTGTCTACTTTATTAAATTATCATAATCCTCATATAAATTTATAAATAATATTGTTTCTTGAAAGTTCGTCCATCCCTTGGAAGAAAATGGAAGGTGTTGCATGCTTATGTTGGTTCTTTCCCAAAGGGCAAAGAAAGATTCTTGAGCTGGAGGATCGAAAAGAACTTCAGGTCCAAGAAACCAAACTAAGCTCAGATGGACACATAATTCTTCACGCTATTAAAAAATAATAATAATAATAATTAACATTCTCTAAATTAATTTCTAAAATATTAAATCATTTTTAAAATCTCAAATTATATATCAGACTTTAATCGTGGTACCAATTATAATATTCGAAGTTCAAATTTCGAAAAAAAAAAAAGAAACGAAAAACTTCAAATGTGAGGATTGCGTAGAACTGAGAAAAGGAATCCCTCCGCCAACAAAAATACTGGCGACAAGGAGGTAGCCAAGCAAGCAAAGTGCAACTAGTCGAGGAGTAAGGTGAGAGGCACAATGTAGAAAGCTTAGCATACACGAGTCAGCATTGGGTGATGCAAGATGGTTTCTAGGTGAGCAGATGATGTGCTAACCATACCAGTATGAGCAACGAGCAAGGACAAGCTCTTTGAGATAACATAGAAGAGATAAGAAGGCGGGATGTGTCTTATCCAGAGGCTATACTCCATAAGAGATATCTCATATGGAGTCAGCCAGTAGAAAGAAAAAAATATATATATTACAAACCTACATGTTATATCATTGGTCTCTGAAGGTATGATCCAAAACTACATGGGAGACCCTTATTAGGGAAAGTACTGTTAGGATTTGACATAAGGCAAGTGGCAAGAATGTGCACGCCTTGTCCTGTTAATCAATTAATTTATTTAAGTTTAGAGGGCAATGACGGTCAAGATTTAACGTCTCTCATTCAGGCATATTGGAAGTTAGAAAAGCGTCAGGACTTTAACTAACAATCCCACCATATTAAAGGCATTGGACAAAAGTTGAAACATCACTTTTGAAAAGAAAAAAGAAGAAAGTGTTTACTTTTCCTTCTAGTTAAAGTCGTAAAGAAAGCAAATGATTTCAAAGTTTTGATGAAAGGATTGACACCAGCATTAACGTAGTATTTGAAATACTGTTCAAGTAGGTTAGCTCTTACAGCCATACTGGGAATAGGAATAAATTTTTGTGAGTATTTTGTAAGTTTAGGATTTGCGTATTATGTATTTCACCTCTTTCTTACATGAAAGTATATTCTTCGTCATTATGTTTATTGGCTATCTTTACGTTGTGATTCTGAGACGATGAGCTATGAATGATGTGAATTGAGATGATGTGATTTCATAGTGTTGAGTCTTAACTTATATACTTGAGATTTTTTTAGAGGTTGCTACATTGTTATGACTATGAATACATGTGTTTCTGTCCATAAGGTGATTACACGCCATGCATAAATGTGTTCACAAATTTATTTACAGCATGCATATTCATCTCCATTGTCTTCCATTGTTAGTACTATCATGGGTTTAACTTATTAGGATTTCTTTGAAGTCTCACAGGTGGTCCCATCTATAGTTTCATTTATTGGAGCCATAGATCTTGATGTAGATTTAGCTAGGGTAGACTTTCCCATGGAGGAAGGACTCGCCCAACTCGAGGAGTAGTTACGAAGGCTTGTCTTCGATTAGTAGTTATTTATATTTGTTGATATTTTTATTTTGGTTAGATGACGAACTATGTATTATCTTTCGATGTAAATAACTAACTAATGACCATGTATAATATTATTTTGAAAGAAATGATAATGAAATATGCATATTACTATTAATCGAGGATTTTCTTTGTACATATCTCTGATACATTTAGTATTAGTTTTTTACTAATCCCTTCACATATTCTACTACAATTTATTATACATAGTGTGTGCTCATTTCCTGAATGCACTCTTTACCCCGTACTATGGATTCAGATGTTTCCAACTAGCTTGCATCCTTAGCACCGCAGACCCACACCGAGTCTGTTACTAAGGTAAAGGGCACCACAGCTTGGTATTAGAGATTTATGGCTCTGGGTAAATCCATGATATCATTTTGGAACACTACCAAAGTAATTGGCTACGTTTTTATTTTTATTTTTTTTTTTTTTATCATCGTAGGCTTGAATTCTGAATACCCTAGGCTACATATATAGTTAGCAGAAAATGGTCAAATAAGAGAGTGATAGACTTGGGTCTGTTTGACAAGATTTTGTTATGGTGCGATGACATATGGATGATCATGAAAGAGATCAACCTCGTGGTGAAGGAGTCAACAATGTAGGATGAGCTATTAATCATATTATGGATGCGCTACAATAGCAACAAGAGTTTTTTCAACGGTAGATGCAAATACAAAAAGTCAATCACCCATATGTTGAGCAGTAAGGTCGTACTTATGAGCGATTCCTGACTTATTGGTATCTAGCTTTTTGTGAAACTAAATCAGAGAGGTGGATTATGGGTATCGAATGAACCTTTGAAGTGTGCGGATGTGCTAAGGATCAGAGGGTGTTGTATGCGAGTTACTTGTTCTAAGAAAATGTAGTGATTTAGTAGACTGTCAAAAAACAATTACTTGTCATGGATTTGGGATCCATGGAAGCCATTACTTTGGAATTGGGAATATGCTACTAAGTTTATGGAATTGAGAAGGTTTTTCCTTCATTTTATCTCTACATAGGAGATCTATGTAGAATGGTTTCAGGATGGACTACAACCTCACATATGTACGCAAGTTACTTATTTAGAGATAAGGGACTTTAAGAGGCTAGTGAATGTAGCTTTGATCACGGAGCACAAATACTGCAGTCAGCTGTTATGATGGGCTAAAAGCGAAGAACATTTATAGGCGAAAGAAATAGTTTGGGGTTGCCCGAAAAGTTGTGACAATGACTAGGGTACACTCATTGGTTACTCTAGAGTATGCTTGGGAGTTAGGGCATTGGTGTGCAGCCATTGCCATAGGTGTCATGAGGGAGTGTTGTCGAGCTTCACTCTCATGCTATAGGTGTGGCTAGATAAGTCACTATGCTAAAGATTGCCCACAAGCAATTTAGGACCAGTTCTATAGGAGAACTAGGAGGCCAAAGATAGGGGTGCAAGTGAAAGTATGCTCATTAACACCATGAGAGGTCGATGAGGACACTCCAGAGACCCAGGAGGCGGGCGTCATCACAAGTATGAACCTAACATTAGATTAGTTCAGTAGTGTTTAAGGCATGTTTTCATAAGGATTGATTAGTACGATTGTTTCAGGGCAAGCTCGGATGTTCAAATACTATGTGAGTATCTTGTTTGACTTGGGTGCATCCCAATCGTTTTTTTCAACTATGTTCGCTAGGATAAGTGGTCTTCGCACTGAGTTGATGCAACTTAGAGTCACTGTAGCATTATCAACCAAGGAGGTAGTATCTTGTACCATGATAGATACAAGTTGCCCGCTAGAAATATGCAGAGTTATTATGGAAGAGGGCCTAATACTATTTAATTTGCTCAAGTTTGATATTATTCTAAGGATTGATTGCTTATTTTGGTATTATGTGAGTCTTAATGGTTTACAATGGACAATAATATTCAGATGCCCTAAAAGAAGTACAAGGTATTCCAACGTAGTAAGTTACGATCGATGCTAGGAATAATTTCATCATTACAAGCCCAAAGAGGCTTGGTAGGATGAGCAGAGACTTACTTAGTACATTTAGTTTAAGTTGAAGGAACCTAGGGAAGTCCAAGGAATACTAGTAGTAAATGAGTTTTTCAAAATGTTTGACGAATTGCCAAGATTACCCCCTCCTAGGGAGGTTGTGTTTTCAATTGAGTTGGAACCAGGAACAACTCTAGTATAGAAGACACTTTATAGAAAGGCGCCATCAAAGCTAAAGGAATAGAAGAGTCAATTACAAGAACTACTAGCAAAAGGATTTAGCAAACTTGGTTCATCACCTTGGGGAATGCCAGTACTATCTGTAAAGAAGAAGAATGGGATATTTAGAATGTGCATTGATTATCGAGAATTGAACAAGATAATGATAAAGAACAAATAGCCCTTGCCTAGGATAGACAACATGTTCGATCAATTGTAAGGAGTTTCGATATTCTCTAAGATTGACCTTAGGTTTGGTTATCACTAACTGAGGATTAAGGAATGTGTCATATCTAAAATTGTGTTTAGATTGAGGTATGCACATTTTGAATTCACGGTAATGTCGTTTGGCTTTGCTAACGCTCTAGCAACATTTATGGAAATCATTAATAGGATGTTTATACCATTTCTAGATACGTTCGTCATGGTGTTCATAGAAGATATCCTAGTGTATTCAAATAAGGGGGACAATCATATGAGCCATCTGAGGTTAGTATTGGGGAAACTGAATGAACACTAACTATTCGCCAAACTCAAAGTGTGAGTTCTGGTTATAAGAAGTCAAGTTCTTTGGTTACGTGAAGGAGTCACGATGGATCCAAGTAAGATTGAGGCAATATTGGACTGGAAGCATCCCATAGCAGTACATAAAGTTAGAAGTTTCATGGGACTAGTTGGCTATTATAAGAGATTCATGGAAGGATTATCCAAGCTATCAAGTCCACTTACAGAACCCAATAAACCATCTGTGGTGTTCACTAATTTATCAAGTAGTGGCTTACGCATCCATGCAACTGAAAGATCATGAAAAGAACTATCCTACCCACAATTTAGAATTGGCAACAATGGTATTTGCCTAGAAAATATGGTGGCATTACCTTTATGAGGAAACTTGTGAGGTGTACATGGACCACAATAGTTTGAAATATCTCTTCACCTAGAAGAACCTCAACATGATATAAAAGAGATGGTTAGAGACAATAAGCGATTATCGGTACGAAATCAAGTATCATTTAGGGAAGTTTAACATGATTGCTGATGTGCTAAGTTGGAAGTCTCGAGCCAGGAATGCAAACTCATTCTTCAAAGGAATGTGAAAGCTATTTATATGAAATTCACAACAAGATGAAGTCCTCCCCTCGATACAAGAATTGAGGGCGATAGACTATGATGAACTAAAGGACCAACAGAGGAAGGACCCAAAGTTGTTGAAATCCAGCAATGGGTTAGAAGAGCAAATGGGTCCTTGCATTTTAGTATAGGCAAGAACATGACTATGTTCTACAAAGGATGAAGAGTGGTCCCGAAAAATTTAGAAATGAAGGAAAGGATACTTGCAGGAACCCATTTAGCACCATATTCAATACACTGAGGAAGCACAAAGATGTATCAACACTTGAAGAATGATTTATGGTGGAAATGAATGAAGTGGGAAATCGCCCACTTCATCAAAAAGTGTGCCACATGTAGACAAGTAAAGGCTGAATCATTGATCTGCATGGGTTCTACAGCCCTTACCAATCCCAAAATGGAAATGGAATGACATAGCTATGGACTTTGTGGCCGGATTACTCTGAAGCCCTAGAGGTAAGAATGTGACTTGGGTGATCATAGATAGAGTGACCAAAAGCTCCTATTTTCATCCACTCACTACCGCAGACGCTCTAGGGAAGTTAAACTCGATGTAGAAAGCCTGACATATAAGATTCAACATCGAGCGATGAAGGATGGTTCGTCCGACACTAGGTGGGCAGATGATATGTTGATTGTGCCAGGGCGAGCAGCAGGAAAAGAAAGTTTGATGTAGATGTGGGAGCTATCTAAGATAACACAGAGGAGCTCAGAGGGCTGCAAATGTCGTGCCTAGAGGCCTATACTCCATAAGATATGTCATATCTTGAGTGAACCTACAGGAAAAAAAGAAGAAGATGATTACGCACCTACAGGCCATATCTTCTAGTCTTAGAATGTATGATCCAGAGACATGTGGGAGACTCTTATTAAGGAAAGGACTGCAGGATTGGACACAGGGCAAGTGGCAGGATTGTGCATGCCTTATCTCATCAGTCATTTGGTTTCTTCAAGTTCAGAGGGCAAATGGACGGTCGAGATCGAAGACCTCTCATTCAAGCATACGGGGAGTCAGAAGAGCATCAAGACTATAACTAACTGTCCCTCTGTATAAAAGGAATTGGAAAAAATCCGAAATCTCACTTTTGAGATTAAAAAAAAAGTGTTTATTCTTTCTTCTAGTCGGAATCGTAAAGAAAGCATGTGACTTCAAAGTTTGTGATGAAAGAATAGGTACCAACTCTACCCTAGTATTTGAAATATTGTTAAGGTTGGTTAACTCTTACAACCATACTGAGAATGTGGGATAAATGTTTGTGAGTATGTTATAAGTTCAAGGTTTTCATATTATGTATCTCACCTCCTTCTTATATGAAAGTATATGGTTCTTCATGAAGTCTATTGGATATCTTTACGTTGTGATTTTGAGATGATAAGCTATGAACGATCTGAATTGAGATGATGTGATTTTCTAGTGTGTAGTTTTACCGTGTGCCTAATCATCATGGACAAGTTGAGGAGTCCTTGCATCATTCTCACGATACGTTGCCACAAGTTTCATACTGGTAGAGGGATTACCCGTGATGATCAAGGTAGAATATCTTCGTATTGGCCTCACTTAATAACACAGATAGAGAGAGTCCCCGGGTTGATCATGTGTGGTATCCTTGTGTGTATTGACCGAGTTTAGTGATTTCCCGAGTCAAATGGGTTGGATTTGTTGAATGTACTCATATGTTGACCAAGTAGAGTGATTCCCTGCGTCGAGCTGGTCTAGTGATTTTTTGAGGGTACTTATATGATGAGATATTGTGGATTTTATGTGATTTGCTTAGAGGTTGATTCCTCACCATACTTATATACTTGAAATTTGTTTAGAGGTTGATACTTCGCCTTGACTATGAATACATGTGTTTCTACCTAGAAGGTGGTTCCTCGCCAAGCATAAATATATTCACATATTTATTTACATAAAATAGTGCATGCATATTCATCTCCATTGTTTCTCATTGTTAGTACTGTCATAGGTTTTAACTTACTATGATTTCTTAGAAGTCTCACGGTGGTGGTACCACCTGGGGTTTTGTTTATCAGAGTCGTAGATCTTGATGCAGATTTAGCTCATGCATATTTTCTTGAGGAGGAAGGACAAGCCCAGCCCAGCCCAAGGAGTAGTTATGGAGCCTATCTCCAATTAGTAATTATTTGTATTTGTTGAGATGCTTATTTTGATTAGGCAACAAACTATGTATGGTTCGTTATGTTTTGATGTAAGTAATTAACTAATGATAGTGTATAATATTATTTTGGAAGAAGTGATAATGACATATGGATGTTACTATTAATCGAGGATTTTCTTTTTACCTATCTCTAGTACATTTAGTATTAGTTTTCGACTGATCCCTTTACATATCCGCTATGATTTATTACACCTAATGTGTGCTCATTTCCTGAATGCATGCTCTTTCCCATGTTATGGATTGGGAAGTTGCCAACCGGCTGGCATCCCTGGCACTGCAGACCCTCATCTGGTGTGTTACCAAGGGCCAAGGGGGCCACATTAAAAATTCTGGGTCCCATCAAGATTACACAAACTTGCAGAAAACAAAGAAATAATGAAACATTTGTTCATTTGCCACACATGTTCTGGCTGAGAAGTTAGGTTGAGCATAAACAGCTGTATGATGGCCTTGTGTTCGAAACATAATCGACAACACAAAATCATAATTCATCACCAAATTAGCAACTCAAAAATATAAGGGATGGCTAACTGGCAACCATATTTTGGTTGCTTCAACAAAATGTCTTTGGAAAAGCCAGTACCCCGTCTACTGGATTTGCTGCCCAGTTCGATATAATAAGGTTTATTCGCAATAAATTCTATTTACCATAATTTCAAAATCTTACACAAATAACAATGCAACATGACATATAACTTGAGGATTTTGTAACTTCCCAGAAGTTCCATAGGTACTTAAAAAATCTAAGCCCAGGCTAGAGAAGAGCTAGTTCTTATCAGTAATATACAGTTAGTGCAGGTGCAGAGACCAGCAATTGACCTTTGCTTCGCATGTGAAGGTGTACTATGTTTCAAATGGTTGTATTTAAGGCAAAAATTGAGAGTGAAACGGGAGTGTCGTTTGTGGAATTACTCGATTTTTTTTTAATAAATTTTTTTTTTTTTTTTTTAATATCTATTTGGATACAAAACTATTAATACACTCTATGGCATTTCAATATGACAATAATGACAAAATCAGTAGATTAAAGTTGGCCTTTAAAGAATGGAATAAATATGTCTATAGGAATCTATTTCAAAATCTTTCTCAAGTAAGAGATAAATATTAGCTGCTGAGATTGCTCTACAAAATTCTAATTCAGATGATGCTTTGCTGAAAATGAAAATTTTGGAGCAGGAATATGACGCTATTCTTTTACCAAAGAAAACTTTCTACAAACAGAAATTTAGAGTGCTTCATAAAAGAAGAAAAGCTTCCTGTTCTTCTCTAAATTTGCCTAATGGGGAGTTATGTTCAGATCCTTTAACTATTCACTCAGCTGCAATCGAGGCGACATTTATCTTGGGAACCCGTTGCACATTCTCTGCTTTGCTGGAGTTTATTCCTAATGTCATTACTGATGAAGATAATCTTCATATGTTGAGGCCACCGTCTCAGGAAGAAGTTAAGATTGCAGTTTGTTCTATCCCTCCAGATATGGCTCCAGGCCATGATGGCTATACTTCTTCCTCTTTCTGAAGCTGTTGGGCATTATTGCAACTGATCTTCATGAGGCAACCTTGGATTGTTTTTTGTCTACTCCATCTACTTTTGCTGAATTTAGGCCTATAAGCCTATGCCAAGTATCTTATAAAATTATTTCAAAGATCTTGTCTACAAGACTTTCTTTGCTAATGCCGAAGTTAATTTCACCTCAACAAGGTGTTTTGTAGAGGGCAGGCTAATAACTGAAAGCATTGCTTTAGCTCAAGAGCTAACTCACAGTTTGGCAAGAAAAGTTAAGAGAGGCCAATGTTATACTAAAAGTGGATATGGCAAAGGCTTTCGACAGAGTTCATTGTTCTTTTCGTACTCAGTACTGCAAGTTTTTGGTTTTAATCTACCAGTGTTTCATTATTGTAGCATTGTTATATTGGGCCTATTTTTTCAGTACGCTCTAATGTAGTGATAAATGGTTTTTTCACTGTATCTCGGAGTTTAAGACAGGGAAATCCCTTATCTCCTCTCCTATTCATATTGAGGGAATTAGCCGAGGCTTGTCCAAACTAGTAAAATCTGCTGTTGTTACTCCCCATTCTATACCTCGAGGGCATCATGTTTGCCGATGACATTTTGATTTTTACTAATGGATCAAAAGAAAGTTTTAACAATTTTTTATCAAAATTATTTCAAAACATGAAGCTGCTTCTGGCAGAAGATGAATCCCTAGAAAAGCTCTTTTTTTATGCATAAATCCATAACGAGAACCAGAATGTAGTGGCTGCAACAACAGGTTTTGCTGAAGGGTCTTGCCCAACTACATACTTGGGAGCTCCTATTTCTTAGGGTAAAATTCCCATCTCATATTATGAGCCTCTTTTAGCTAAAGTGAGGAAAATAGTGTCAGGATGGAAAGGTAGAGTTCTCTCAGCAGGGGGGAAGCTTACTTTAATCAAATATGTTTTAACTGAAGTACTCATACATGTATTATCTGTTCTTGCTCCTCCAAAGAAAGTTCTTGATTTGTTACATAAAACATTCTCGGATTTCTTTTGGGGTGAGTTTGAGGGGAAGAACAAAAGCAAATGGATTTCTTGGTTGAACATATGCAGGCCCATAAATAAAGGTTGTCTGGGTTTTAAGGAACATTTATGTTACATTAGCAGCTCTTCAATGCAAACTATCATGGAGGCCTTCAGCATCTTATTCTCCGTGGGCAAGCTACATGTTTCATAAATATCTAAAGAATGCTGTTTCTTAGCTCATCCATTTGGAATTCTATACGTCCTTACTTGTCTATCATTCAGCAGGAAAGTACTTGGGTTGTTAAAAAATGTAGCAATTAGCTTCTGGTATGCCAAAAGGACTGGAAACCTCTCTCCGACAATTGGGGGAAATCTCTTCCGGCCAGTAGAGGTTTTGCTATTGTATGTCCTTCATTAAACTCAATATGTATGTACTCATTCAGGCTAGAATATCCCAAAGCTATCTGCGATTGGTAGGGTTGAAAGAAAAACCTGAAAAACTGACCGACTAGTTCTGTCTGGTTCAATACCGGCTCGGTTCCTGAGAACCAAAACCAATTAAAAATCAACTCGGTTCCAGTTTTCATGAAAATTGAAGTAAACCGAACTGAACCGAACCAAAATATATATTTTAATTTTTTTTATTATATATATATTATATGCTATATACTTTACATATTATAAAATTAATATAACATGAAATTTTAATTTTATTATTTATGCTTCATTGATATAAACTTACTCTTAAACGTAAATATTAATATTAAGTTATTAACATGTTATTATTTATCCTCACGTATTAAGTTACATATTAAATTACATACTTACATATATAATATGGCATAAGTATATATTATATATATTTTGTGGTAAGTACATTTCTACACATTTTGAAGTAACTTACATTTTTACAATTTGGTGGTTGCATTTGCAAATGTTTTAACATATATTTTTTTAAAATTTTGTTTATGTTGGCTAATTATTTTTATTTTTTATATGCATGTTTTAAGCTTTGAGTTTCAGCCCTTACGAATGTTGTTACGTGCAGTTTTTAATAGATTTTTTTAGGCATTATTAAATGCATGTTTTACTCAAACTAATTAGTGTATTTTGGCTAATTATTTTTTATCTTTTATTTGGTTAATTGATTATATGCATGTTGTTTTGAACTCTAAAACTCATATTTAGGTTAAAAAATTATTCATTTTGGTAAAAAAAACCAACCAGTCCAACAAAACACCCAAAATCAAATCACATATAAAACCAAACCAAAACCATAAAAATCGAAAGTTCCAGTTACCCAAATGAACCAATCAGTTTCGATTCTTAGAATTTCAAAACCGACTTAAACCAGTTCAGCTCGACAATATATCCAAAACTAGACCAACCTGATATGGTTATACTCTTAGCAATTGGGAATTAATCTTTAGTTCATATCCTCTTGAGCTAAAGGATTGAATGAATTGTCGGGTATGGAAGCATACTGCTAATGGGGAATTTATCTCTAAATCAGTTTCGGGTCTTTTGAGGTCCCATTATTCAATCTTCCCATGGGCTAAACATATTTGGAACCCTATTCTTAATTATCTAGACTAAAACTTGGCTTGCTTTTATGTTACCAATTGCAAGTGATGGACCCTTATAGTTAAAACAGATTCCATGCTTCTAGTACATTGGCTACACAACCACAAAAATTCTCTATGGCAGCATTTCGAACTCTGGCATGACATCCTCACCTTGTATTCAACATGTTTGAATTTCAGTTTGCAGTATGTTTACCTTAAAGGGAATGGATTGGCGGATAGCTTGGCTAATTAAGGAGCTGATGAAAAAGATTTCTCTTTTAGTTCAACTTCTCAACTCACAGCATTTGTATGGTTTATGTACATTGGATAGGTCAAGTTTACCTCATTTTCGACATTAGTTTTTCCTTTTCTCCATTATAGTTAACAGTTTTAAATGAATGCATGTAATTTTTTAAAAGTTAGGTTGCATCTTTATACTTTTAGGACTGGTTTTTGAATTTTTGCAACCGCCATAGCATTCTAAAACTACGAAAGGTAATTACTCCACTAAAGGTGATGATTATCAATAAAATTTAGGAATATCATCAATCTTCTAAGAAAATATGACAATAATTTTATTTTTTATTTTTATTTTTTTTCCACCCATGGCATAGCCCTTAAAACTCACCCATGAAACCTAGACTCCCGGAGATGACTAGCATAACAACCCACCGTCATAGCCACCCACTTAAATTGCAATTTGATCCCCAGGGATCACCAATTCTACCTAGGAACAAAGCATTAAATCAGAGGTCAAGGCTCTTTTGTTTTCACTACAAAGTCAGACCTACCCTGACCACGAAGCTGTTAAATGATGCAATGACCCTGAAGTTATTAGAAAACAATCGTTCTTGGTAAGCCTACATGCACTTTTGTTCTAAAAGATAATCGGCATCGACCAATTCTGAAATGAAGAGAAGAGAAAGGGCTGAAGGAGAACATTCCACCAAGACAACCATTTTTGTTGCCAAGATCATTATCATAGTACATTGTCACTAATGAAGAAATGCCCAAAACAAGTTAAGGTCATAGTTTCTTTTTCCTGTTTTTTTTTTTTTTTTAATAATGAAGCAGAACCTAGCTAAGATAGGGACCCTTTAGAACCATCCATGAGAAGAAAACCTGAGAGACACGACCCCACACGTAAAAACCATGTATAAGGCAATCAAGGGGAACTTACAATTCGGAATCGAACCCAAGATAGCTCACTATAAACACTTCAATACTGCATTGGGAATATGAATGACCAAAATAGATGGGGCAGGTAATAAAGGTAGTCAAAGGTGCCAAGTCCCACATTGACTACATGTAATGTAATGCCCCAGATTTAATATAACAGGATAATGAATGGGATTTCCCATTGTTGGGAGGGAGGGCGGAGCTCGTGCAATTTATAATGATTCCATGGGGCTTCAATCATAAATCTTGACTAGTTTTTTTGACGTATAGACATAAATAGGGCTTAAACTTTCTAGGATCATTGCATATTAGGTGGAAGGGCTTTATAAGCGATTTGACTAGTCTTTTTGGGGTTATAGCTTAAACACGACTAGCTCTTTCTTTAAGTAGTTACATATTGTATCAGAGAGATTGTATGGCCATGTGATCTTGGATAACTGCTTTACATGACGATAACGTAGGAGTTTGTAACACCACAGTCCGACATTGGAAAATGAATAACTCACAGTGTGGGTAGGTTATCTAGGTATTCATGTGTGCTAAGTCCCACATTTGTTCTTTGTGAAACTAGGCTTTATAGTGATTCTAGCAAAGCCTAAAATTGACTGGTCTTTTCAGGATTATATGCTTTATAAAGGTATTCCCAAGCCCACCCTTTTGACTGCTAGGCTGCACCCTGCAGAGTAAGCTAAAGTCTAATAAACCCTTATACACACAAAAATGTTTGGGCTCTACCTCACCTGCAACCAAAGTTGGAGCCGAACCATTCAGTAAGGCTTGTCCTGAGAAGGTGGTAGGAGGTTCCACTACACAGAAGCACATCAATCATGGATAATTTCTAATAATTAAAATAATTTTATGGCCAAAAATGGAACGCAAAAAGATTTCCAGATTATTTCAGATAATCTGATCAATACAGTTAAACAACCAATACAGACTGATAGATTCCTCCCATACCCCATTGTCTGTGCGGTGTAAGTTCTAAAGATGCTCAAATACTCTTTTTTTTTTTTTTAAATAAATAAAAGGTGGAATAAAGGCAAAGATTAATATGCTCGGCTACTCACTATCTATGCATAGTGTTTTTAATGCCCTAGTGGATCATACAACCCATGTAAGTGAGTTAATGACCGCCATCTTGCCGTCAAAACAGAGTGTGACTTCAATTTTGAAAGGCCTATGATTGTATATCTATTCTAATAACATGATTGTAAAGGCCCTCGATTCACAAAAATTAAAATTTAGAACAATAAAGCTTGGAGAAAGGTCTAGGAATTAAATGGTGAGCGGTAGTTCATAACTAAAACATATGCAAACAACCTAAAGATATACCAAATGGGAGATCTACAAAATCTTAACACTCTTAACCAAAATGAGAGCAGAACCTCCCAATAAAAAGATTTTTTTTTTTTTTTGATAACCATGGTGTCCGGGCCGGCGTGCGCACACCTCGACTAATCCCATGGGGCCCTGAAGTTAACAATCAGGCAAACCTCCGGTGGCCCTAAAGGGACTCGAACTAGTGACCATTGGGGAACAAATCTCCCAATAAAAATATAATATTATTATGTATAAAAAGACAATATTAATGACGCAGCTCATAATAGTAGATAATCAGGCCACCACATCTAATATCACCATGCTAATATCGAAGTCGGTTAATTCACACTTCAAGAAGAGAGCTGCTCGGTTAGAGAAACCAATGCCGCAGCAATTAGTAGAAAACAACATGTCAACATCCCTAATTCTTATCCGAACCACACCACATCTGTGATAGGCAGACTGAAAAAATGCTGATCGAACAGCCGATCACCAAGTCAAAACCAGCACAAAATATAAAACCATCCTGTGTATAGCCCCCATAATTAAAAAGTAAGCATTAAGAAACTAAAGATCAAAATGGTTAGAAAAAAGAGAGAATATGTACTATTACTCTTTTTTCTTCATAATCAAGCGCCGTCAGGGCACTCTTTGGCAAGGTGCCCTTGTTTCCCACAGTTGAAACAGCCACTTCTTCCTCCGCCACCGCCACCGCCACCACTGAACCTCCCGGAAGCGACGTTGTTGCGGCAATCCCTAGCAAGGTGACCGAATGCCCCACAAGAAAAGCAAGCGCCACCGCCACCGCCACCGCCAGCACTACCACCACCCCTGCAGTCCCTTGCCAAGTGCCCGAACCCACCACAGGTATAACAGGCGCCACCACCGCCGCCACCGCCACCGCCAATGTTTCCGTTAGGACAGTCCCTAGCCATGTGCCCAACCTCACCACAATTGAAACAGCCGCCGCCGCCGCCGCCGCCGCCACCGCCAATGTTCCCTTTGTAACAATCCCTGGCCAGGTGCCTAGGATCGCCACAATTGTAACAACCGGCACCACCGCCACTGTTACGCCTATCTCCGCCACCACCGCTTCTCCAACCGCCACCACCTCCGCGTCCGGACCGTGAGTAACTGTCCTTCTTATTGCCCTGGAGGGGAGATCCGTCGGGACCGGTGACGTTCACGGCCTTGGTCCTCTCGTTAACACCGAGCTCGATCTGGAACTCGACGTGCTCGCCCTCAGCCAGGCTACGAAAACCCTCGGATTTGATGGCGGACTGATGGACGAACAGATCTTCTCCTCCGTCGTCGGGCGTGATGAACCCGAAACCCTTGACATCGTTGAACCACCTCACCACACCAGTGGATCTCTCTTCAGCCATGGGAACGAAACCCTAACCCTTAACTAATACGGAAGGCCACAGACGAATACCTTAAATTTATATGCACAACATCAAAAAGCAAAAACCCTACACGCATACGATTTTCTCTCCAACATTCTCTAGGACGCTTGTCCTTCTACTAATAATATACCTCTTTCCTTTCACGGATACATCTGGCGTGCTTTCGTCTATGATAGCTAACCGTGGAGCCTCATTATTCTTTTAAGAATTTTAATTAATATAATTCATTCATTTATTGTATAACATTAATCACCTAAATTATTCCAGTTCGAGTAAGCAAGTGAATGACCAAATTATAATTTAGATAGTATTATTTATTTAATTTTTATTTGAATACAAATAAAGTTCGAGCTCATCATCGAGTTACGTGATATTACAAACAGTTTATTTATTATTTAAATAAGTTTAAACATATTCATGAATTACTTTATTTTTAAAAAATAGATTATTTATATTATATCTTATAATTTTCTATATAAGTTTTGATAAATAGAATTTGAATTTTTTGTTAATATTTTCTTATATAGTTTATAGATAAATATAATTTACTATAGAGTTAAATTATAAAATAGTCTTTATTTTAGAGTCTTACACACATTAGTTCGAGTTTGAGTAAGTATTAGATGACAAAATTATAATTTATATAGTATTATTTGTTTAATTTTTATTTGAATATGAATAAAGTTCTAGCTCATCGAGTTTTGATATTACAAACAATAGGAATATTACTCGCATGGTGCGAGGTGCTACCAACATTTGATGAACGAGCGTCCAGCTTGCCCATGCGGAGGCAGGGCAGATGAGGGGTAGGGCTCTACTGACCACCCCTAACAAACATTTTATTTCTTATTTAAGCAAGTTTAAACATATTCACAAGTTACTTTATTTTGACAAAATAGATCATTTATATTGTATCTGATAATTTTATCTATAAATCTTGACAAATAAAATTTGAGTTTTTTGTTAATATTTTCTTATATAGTTTATAGTAATTTACTATTGAGTTAAATTATAAAATAGTCTTTATAACCTTTAGAGTCTTACACATTTTACTTCGTGAATCTAAAAATGGGTTTTTTCATCTTTTTTTTCTCTCAATTCTGATAGTTTTGATCTTGTAATCACATATCCTTTAGATTGACTAATGAAGTTCATGCCATGTGGCTTATCTTTACAAACGGCTCACTTAATAAATAAATTAAGTCAAACTCAAGTTCAGCGAAGTCGGTTTAAAGTTAGAATCTATTACTCCTTTCACAACGTGAGAGTGAGGTCTTTTCTCTCTAGGTTTCTCTGGTGAACCTAGTTTTCCTTCTCTCAGGATTTTCTTGTGGAGTTTTTGGAGGCATGGATAGTGATATTTCAACCTTGTGTGAGGGACTTACATTGACAAAGGAAGAGCAACAAAAGGTTGAGATTGATGAAGAGGATGTGAGATGGACAGCAACGAAAAGCAAGAAATGTATCATGGCCTGTGTCATGGCTGAGAAGGAGATTAATAGGAATGCTTTTAGAAACACTCTGAGCAAAGTTTGGCAAACAGAAGGAAAAGAAGATATTACTGACATGGGGAAGAATAAGTTTTTAATAGAATTTTCAGACTACGTAGATAAAAGGAGGGTCATGCATGGGCGTCCATGGACTTTTGATAAGTTTTTAATACGTCTTGCTGATTGTGAAGATGTCGCGTCCCCTAAGGATATGCAGTTTACGAAGGAACCTTTCTGGATCCAATGTCATGACTTGCCTTTTGCAGATATGAATTATGGTATGGGGGAAAGGCTTGGAAATTCAGTGGGACAAGTTCTTAGGGTAGAAACTGGAGGAGGTTGGTCAAGCTGGGGGAAGTTTGCTCGAATAAAAGTCTTCATAGACATCACTAAGCCATTAGCTAGAGGCAGATTTCTCTCACTAGGCGAATCGAGATATTGGATACAATTTAGGTACGAGAAATCACCTAATTTTTGTTACTTTTGTGACATTATAAACCACATGGCAGGGAGTTGCAGCAAACTAGAGGGGGAATCAGGTAGGTCTCATAGCCTTACTCCTCAGTATGGTTCCTAGTTAAGAGCTCAAAGCTTTAGGTCTTCGACTAAGGGCTATACAAAGAAGTCTGGTGAAGCAGAAGGAGGCTCATCGGAGGATGATCGGAGAGAGGCTTCTTCAGAGAATCGTAGAGTTTTTTCCTGCAAAGGAAAGAAGTTACAAGGGGAGAATTTGAGGGAGGAAGTCCAAGCTAATTCCCTTTCGGGAGGGATAGACTGTAATTCGAAAGAAAATTCAGGAATTGTTGCTTCATTAATGATATTGAGGGAAGTTGACAGTAAGACTAATGTTGAGCAAGCAACAGAGGAAGAGGTTAATAAGGAAACCTACTCAGTGATGTACAAACCTTCTCAAGTTTGTAAAATTGGGGGATTTCTATTTAAAGGGCAGGTGGTAGCGGGTCTATCAGACAAGGAGGCACAATCAAAGGAAGATGACATTCTGGAAAACTCAGCAGTGGCTCATGGAACTATGGAAGTTTCGAATCCATTATTGCATGATTCTAATCAAGGAATTCTGGTAGGAGGGTCCCAGACCAAGGTCAAGAGTTTTCAAGGTGCTAATGCTGAGGTAGCACTAACATCTAGTGGACAGGTTAAGACCACTTCCACTAGATGGAAAAGGAGAGCACGTGCGGGGCAGCTCATTCATAGTAATGGAAGTGAAAGTTTTGATCAAGACTGTGAGATGACTAATGAGGACAGGAAAAAGAAAATTGAGTTTAAGTCCAAATGTGAGTATCAAAAGAGGCAGAGGAATTGTAAAGAGGGTGGGGATCAAAAATCAATAGCAGTGGCTACTGAGCAGCCCTGCCAATCTCCATGAATCTCCTAACTTGGAACTATCGGGGGCTTGGGAACCCTTGAACAATTCGTGAACTTCATCTTTTGGTGAAGGAGAAGATCCCAAGGGTGGTTTTTCTGTCAAAAACAAAATGTAGAAGAGACAGAGTTGAGAAAATCAGGAACAAGATTGGTTTTGATTGCAATTTTGTAGTTGATTGTATTGGGAGAAGTGGAGGCCTTGCAATGTTGTGGAAGAAGGACCTAGTAGCTGACCTTATCTCTTACTCCAATAGCCATATTTCTTTAAAGCTAGTCTTGGAGGAAGCTGACTCTCACTGTTTTATAACTGGTTTTTATGGGAACCCAGTGATGGAAAAAAGGAAGGAGAGTTGGGATCTTTTAAGATTACTAAAGCCTGCTCCTCGATGGCCTTGGTTATGTATGGGGGATTTTAATGAAATTCTATGCAATGAAGAAAAGGAAGGGGCTGCCACTAGGCCTTTCTCACAGATGGAAAGATTTAGAGAAGCACTGTATGATTGTAAACTGACTGACTTAGGCTATAATGGTCCAAAATTTACTTGGAGTAATAAGAGGGAAGGGAGAGAGTTCACAAAGGAAAGACTGGATAGAGCTTTTGGCAATAGGTCATGGGCTACGTTATTTGAAAACTGTACTACCCATGTACTTCCAGCCATCAATTCTGATCATGCTCCTCTATTAATAATGTGTTCTCCAAATGAAGGACCTGTGTATGCGAAAAGGAAAATATTCAGGTATGAGGGAGCTTGGTCTAAGAAAACTGAGTGCAAGCAATTAATTGATAAGGCATGGAGACCGGTGAGGGAGGAAATAGGAAAGATGGATCAAGTTAGAGAAAGTTTGAACACATGCAAGGTGAATTTAAGCAACTGGGACAAATCCTCGAGAGGGGATATCAAAAAACAAGTGGGGTATAAAAGGTGTACGATCCAACAGCTGCAAGATGGAAACTTTGGTAACTCTAATGATAAAATTAAAGTGCTCCAAAATGATCAATGACATGTTAGAGGGGGAAGAATTGAAATGGAGACAAAGGGCCAAACAAATGTCGCTCAAAGATGGCAACAGGAACTCAAAGTTTTTTTCATAAATGTGCCACCCAAAGGAGGCAGCCTAATACTGTTAAAAAGCATTCAGATGAAAGAGGCAATGTGCTAAGGAGAATAGAAGACATTAGTAGCCTATTTCAGTCTTTCTTTCAAGACTTATTTAATTCTTCTAATCCCTCAAGGATTGAGGAAGCCATTGGTGATCTTGAACCCCGGGTCACAGTGGAGATGAATTGTTTGCTGAGGAGAGAATTCTCAGATGAGGAAGTCAAAGAGGCTGTGTTTGATATGAACCCTTTTAGCTCTCCAAGCCCAGATAGTTTTTCTGCAGGGTTTTATCAGGACAATTGGGAGGTGGTAGGTGCTTATCTGGTATTAGCAGTGAAAGAAGTCTTAGTTTCCAGGACAGGATTCAAGTCCATTAATGAAACTTTTATAGCTTTTATCCCAAAAAAGAAGAATCACACTTTAGTTTCTGAGTATAGACCAATTAGCCTTTATAATGTCATTTACAAGGTGATCTCCAAGGTGCTTGCTAATCGACTCAAACAGATTCTACCAGAGATTATAAGTCCTTCACAGAGTGCATTTGTTCCTGGTAGACTCATTTCTGACAACATCATTGTAGCTTATGAAGCTATGCACTCAATACAAAATAGAATGAGGGCAAAGAAGGAAGGTTACATGACTTTGAAGCTAGACATGAGTAAGGCTTATGACAGGATCGAATGGAATTTTCTTGAAACTGTTTTGGCCAAGTTGGGGTTTGAAAAAGTGTGGATTGAATTGATGATGCAATGTGTGACCACAGTTCAATATTCGATCATGCTTAATGGATGTCCTTAGCAAGGTTTTTATCCTTCTGGGGGTTTGAGACAAGGGGATCCTCTATCCCCTTATCTCTTTCTCTTGTGTACAGAAGTATTGGGGAACATACTGGATAAAGCAGAAGGAAAGGGTCTCATCTTAGGTTTTCCTTTTGCAAGAGGATCCTTACTAATCAACCACCTCTTTTTTGCAGATGATAGCCTACTATTTTGTAAGGCTAATGTTCTCGAATGCAGCAGACTCTTCAGGTTAATTAATCTTTATGAAACAGCTTCAGGCCAAAGGTTGAACTTAGACAAGACCTCCATGTTTTTCAGCAGCAACACGGAAATGGACATCAAAGAAGCTATCCTCCATTTTGTTGGCCTAAGGGAAGCAAGGTGTTATGAGAAGTATTTGGGCCTACCTTCTTATATAGGCAAGAACAAATTGGCAGCTTTTAGACCTATTCTGGAAAGTATTAGATCTCGAATGCAAAATTGGACTGTGAAATTTCTATCACAAGCTGGGAAAGAGGTGCTACTCAAGTCTATAGTCCAAGCAATTCCTACATACTACATGAGCATTTTCAAATTACCAAAAGCTATCTTGAAAGCCATCAATAGCTTAATGCAACAGTTTTGGTGGGGGTTAAGGGGTGACAAATCCAAAACACATTGGTTACCCTGGAAACAACTTGAAAATTTGAAAAAGGAAGGGGGGCTAGGCTACAGAGATTTCAAGAGTTTTAATGTAGCCCTATTAGCTAAGCAAGGATGGTGTTTGTTGCAGCAGCCTCACAGCCTAGCAGCTTAAGTTCTCAAGGCAAAATACTATCACAGGTCCAATTTTTCACAAAGCAAGTTGGGTAGCAACCCTTCATATCTCTAGAGGAGTTTTATGGCAGCAAGGCCTGGTCTAATGGAGGGTTTGTTTTGGAATATAGGTAATGGTGAAACTGTTAAAGTTTGGCATGATAAATGGATACCAAAGCCAAGCTCTTTTAGAGTACAGTCTGCAATAAGAGGGTTGGATGAAAATGCAATGGTTAGTTGCCTTACTGATAAACAAAGTTGTACATGGAAGACAGATTTAATTTTTTACAGTTTTGAGCCTGAGGAAGCTATGTTGATTTGTAGGATGCCTTTGAGCGTTCATAGTGCCCTTGACAGGCTTATATGGAGATGCACTAGGGATGAAAAATTTTCTGTTAAGAGTGCTTACTTCCTTATTAATGAGGTCGAAGGCAGGGCATTGGGGCAGACTTCAACTGTCTCATTTAAGCAGAAGTTTTGGCCTAAAATATGGAAACTGGGTGTGCCTAATGCTACGAAGATGTTACTTTGGAGAGCCTGTCATGAGTCTCTGCCCACAAAACATATCTTTTTAAAAGGAAAATTGTGGAATTTCCTCTCTGTCCAGTATGCATTTCTGAGGTTGAATCTGTAACACATGCTCTATGGTCATGTATTTCAATGCAAGATGTGTGGGGGACTTGTTCAAAAAGGTTACAGAAAATGAAGCTGTCAGATTCTTCATTTCTAGATCTCTTATCCAATATGTTTACCATTTTGGATGGAGAGACAATGGATGAGGTAGCTGCAATTTTCTATCAAGTATGGAACAGGAGGAATAAATGGTATTTGAGGATGGGTTTTGGTCACCAGAAATTGTAGTCAAGATGGCAAAGAAGTCAGTTAGTGAATTTAAGGAAGCTAATATGAAACCTGATGTTGGTTTAGTTCAGTCAATAACTCGAGATTGCCAATGGAAAACCCTTCCTTTAAACTACATCAAAGCAAACTGGGATGCTGCTGTGGACAAGATTCATTGTAGGATTGGCATTGGAGTGGTACTTAGAGACTCGAGTGGACATGTTATTGCTAGCTTACGGTCTCAGAGGGATTCCTTTCCAGATGCTCACCTGGCAGAGACAATTGCAGCCCTCAAAGCTGTAATTTTTTGTCAACAGTATGGCCTTACACACATCTTTTTGGAAGGGGATGCCCAACAAGTGGTCAAGGATATTCAGAGTAACAACAAGAACTGAACTTCAGCTGGTATGATTGTTAGAGATATCAAAGAACTTCTTTCTAAGATGTCTAGTTGGTATGTCAATTTTATACCTAGGACCTGTAATTCTTTGGCTCATAATCTTGCAAGGGATGCTTTGAAACTCTCTCAGGAGAGCATTACTTTGGAGAGTCTTCCCCATTGTATTCATCCTATGTGATTAATCATGAATAAGAGATGCAATTCTTTTTTCAAATTAAAAAAAAATAAAAAATAAAAAGTTCAGCGAAGTCGAACTAAAATGGTTTATTGAATTATCTTGTTTATTTATTTCCTATATATAGAATATGTTTTACGCTCCCGTTTGGATATAAGAAGTATTTCATCTCATCTAATCTTATTATTATAATTTTTTTAAAATTTTCACACAAAATATAATAAACAATTCAATTTTTTTAAATCTCAAAACAATAATAATATTAAAAAATCATATTCGATTAATATCTTTTTCAATTTTCATCTCAACTCATCTCGTCTCAACTCAATATCCAAAAGATATCTTAAATGTTTTTACAGATTACTTGCCACAAGGATGGTTTTCTCGATATTTTTACCCTAAGGACCACTTTTAAATTTCACAAAACTCCATATAACAATTTAGGAATTTTCCCATGTAAAACATATGAAAAGGAGAAAATATTAAGCACCAACGAAAATCTAGTTGAATGTAAATAATTTTGCTAAGATTTAAAGATGTAATAAATTACTATACTTATTATAGAATATATTCATAATATTTTAGCACATGCTTGGTAGTATGACTTTATTCTCTACAATATTTAGTTTCTTGTGCAAATCAATCAATCATTACAACTTTTCCAAACTTCTAAATAAAACACAAAAAACAATACAAATTTTAAAATTTTAAAATAAAAATTATATTAAAAAAATTAGATTCTAACCATATTTTGACTTTATAATATTTTTATTCGATTTCTTTAATCTCATTTTTCAAAATCTAATAAAATATCTTAACTCAAATTATTTCAATACTATTAACAGAATTCTCATTTCATCTCAATACCCAAATATGCCCTGAGGATGATGTCAGATTAGTTATGGTAATACACTGATAACAAGGGTTTATTGAAGAATCAAATTTCATCATATAGTAGTTTTGAAGTCTTTTTGCACTTCTAGAGTTTAATTATTGTAAGCATCTCATGTTCTAGACTGTAAAATGAACCAACACTTGGGACATACTGATAAATGCAATGAGTTAGGGCACCTCTAGCTCTAATGGGTCATACAGCAAATGTTTGAGTTTAAACACCGATTTGTAAGTAGCAGAATTTAAATACTGACATGGAGAAACTAAAGAGAAGAGAAATGATATTTGCAGTCGTGAAATATGCAAACTCCGTGCAATTATTTTAAAAAAAGTGAGTAAATACGAGATTTCACATAAAAAAAAAAAAAAAAAAAACTAATTTTTTAATTGTGGATCCCACTCTTTTTCAAAGTAATAACGCGGCACTTGCGCACTCTACGATTGTTTGTTTTAAATTTCATTTTAAGTTGGATTTGCTAACCATTTTGTCAAAACATGGAGGAATTAATGACTAATGAAGTTGAAAAATATAGTTGAAGTTGGTTTCAACTCTATTGTATGATTATGACATATGATCCCTCATAAGTAAAACTTGTAGAGGCCATACCAATACAAATTCATGAACAAAGGAAGAAAAAAAAAATTACAAAAAGGCTTTACCTATCTACACAATGTGGAGGAAAGCATTGAAATGGGAGACACTTTGTACTCAGGGATTAGTAGACTTCAACATTCCATTGATCTGCCTTCTTCAACTTCTTTTTGTAGTCCAACCAATCAATGCCTGAAAATATTTTCCAAAAAATAATTATATTTCAACCACAAAAACCAAAATAATTTTTACAAATATCAAAACCTTAAAAAAAAAAAATTATATTTCAATAACTTTTCAAATCTTTCCACCCATTTTCACAAATCTCAATACTAAACATATTTAAAAAATCAAAAACTTTATGTGCAGTCATTTTTGTATATTCCTTGCATATTTTATTGATGTGATTGGCTGCCTCATTTTTTTTAATATAAAATAATTGTTTTGGACAATCACATCAGTGGAGTGCGTAAAGAGTTCGCAAAAGTGACTGTATGTAGCGGCCAATGACAGCATAATGAAAGTGATCTGCTGCGTAGTTCTTACCATCCCTAGCGGCCAATGACAGCATAATCTCGTCAATTCCCTTTTCCATCCCCTTGAGTCCACACATATAGACATAGGTGTTATCCTTCTTCAGTAATTCCCATAGCTCTTCTGCATACTGAGCCATTCGTGTTTGAATGTACATCTTCTCTCCTTTCTCATTTGTTTGCTCTCTGCTCACAGCAAAGTCTAGCCTAAAGTTTTCTGGGGCCTTCTCCTTCATTTTCTCAAATTCCTGTCTCATGCAATTTGGAGAATTCTCAGTCTAAGTACTTTCCATGTAAAAAGGATCAAAGTTTTTGATGGGTGAAGCGAAGGAACTCTGAATCTGTCTCACCTCCTTGTAAAGCAGTGAGCTGCTTGTGGGGACACCCAAGAAGAGCCATGCCAAACCATTGAACTGCATGAGATTTCAAAAAGCTCATTCAGTATCAGCAGGAATCATAAACAAAATTTCACAGCTACAGCTATTTTATCCAGTGTTTCGGATGTTTATGACGGTTTCAGAGCAGCTTGAGACACACAAGAAGTTTGTATTTTTTCCAATTTAGAATGCAATTATCCACCATTGTTCTTCAATTATGGCCATGAGACCTGACACTGTATTAAAAACTTCAACTGGGTTTACTTCCTTCATGACTTGGTTCATGCCAGTGTTTCAAGTCAAAAAGTGTTCACTAACAAAAGAAATATTTCATTCCATCTACCTTGTAGTCATCATGCTTCTCAAAGAACATTTTCCACAAAAATGAACGGAAAGGAGCAATTCCAGTTCCCGTTGCAAGCTGCAACAAATGAGTCCATTAATATTACCAATACATGGAAATCAATTAACTGGAAAACCATAATCAATATAGGTAGAATGCACAAAATTTCTCAAAACTGTACATGCTAAAGATGAAGAAACTGGATATACCATAATGATGGTGGCGGAGGGGTCCTTTGGCATAAGCATTTCTTTCCCAACTGGTCCTGTAATCTTTACTTCAAATCCAGGTTTTAAGTCACCTGAAATACATCTAACATTTAAATCTACTGGGGTACCATAGCTAAGGCATCTTCCATAATGTGATGATGTTACTGCCCTCTCAGTTACTACAAACAGTTCCTCATAATTTTAGAAATGTGTAGAAAGAATGAAGTAGTTTCAGAGAACTACAGACTAATCCTTACACAAGAAATTTGAGCAGACTCCTTTAACAAGTTCTCCTTTATCATTAGTGTATACAAGCCGTTTGACACACAGAGAAACCTGAATGAAAGTAAAAAAAGTCAGACAACCGAATGTTTTTTTGTAGACCAAAAGAAAAGAAAGGGTAATTAATGTAATGTACATAATACAAACATGACAAAACCCAAAAGAAATTAGAAAAGAAATTGTAAAATTAGGCAATTTTGCTGTCAGATAAAAGATTAATCAGTGTAAATTAAGAGCATACAGTTTTGGAGTCTCCAAAGTCGCCAAGGGCACTGCTGGCGATGGAGTATAGTCTCAACTTGTGAGGCTTTCCATTCTTGTCAATACCATCTGCAATTACCCCAATTGATTGCCCTTCTCTGTAGGGAACCTCCCCTAAGCCAAGAAAACCAACAGTTCAGCTCAGCAAGACGGATTTCTATATCAATCTCAGGTCAAATTAATCAATCAAAGTTCTGTATATTAAAGATGTTCTTCTTAGATTCCTAATGTAAACTGCATATTGAAGAGTTAAAAACAAAGTCACCTTTAAATGTTGATGGAGAATAAGAAAGCAAATGATCTCATACCATCAGTGCTGAAGACCATGTGCCAAGTTTCTCCAGGAGCATCATCCCCAGTAATCTTAGTGTTAAGGAGGCATCTCCCAACGTAAGGTTCCTTAGGCTTATACTTGTTCACAACCACACCTTCCTCCATTTTCTTGGATTCCTTCTCAACCTTTTTAGCAGGAGCCTCTGTGGTGACCTGGGCTCTGACAGAAACCACTCTTCCTCCGACAGAAACATCCCTATAGTGCAGAGGAACCTGCAAAAACCAAATTACCAGGTCATAAACTCCAAGCCACAACGATCAACAGTACCAAAACTGTGTAAATTCTACTGTAATAATGCTGATACTTGCCTTCTTGAAGGAGATTCTTTCTGGTGAGATAATACTGGTTCTTGAGGGAAGAGATGCAGACTTGGAGGATGGAAATGAGACCGTAGAAGTTACTGCAGTAGCCATGGTTACGATGCAGATTGAAATAGAGCAAGAGATGGAAATATGATGGTTTTATAAGAAGCATGAAAAAGAAGGTGTAGGATCTTTTATATTTGTTGTTGTTTTCGGGACTGGATTATAAGATTGGGTGGAGGATATTAGAGGGGGAATGAGTGGCTGGTGGGAGGATAAGTGTACTGTGCAATGTAGGAATCTCGGTGCCTCACACCTCACCCCTCCCTACCATTTCTAAGCCTCTACTAACTTCACTCATCTTTGAATCAAAATTTTAAAAGGACGTTGATTAAAAGGAGTCAAAGGACGTTGATGGCCACACATGCACAGCTGCCCGTGATAATCAATCAAATATATTTAAATTTAAAATTAGTTTACTTGATTTGTCTAGAGAATAATT
>QEOT01123854.1:45822-95210 GCA_003123785.1 Pterocarya stenoptera
TGTATGTAGCGGCCAATGACAGCATAATGAAAGTGATCTGCTGCGTAGTTCTTACCATCCCTAGCGGCCAATGACAGCATAATCTCGTCAATTCCCTTTTCCATCCCCTTGAGTCCACACATATAGACATAGGTGTTATCCTTCTTCAGTAATTCCCATAGCTCTTCTGCATACTGAGCCATTCGTGTTTGAATGTACATCTTCTCTCCTTTCTCATTTGTTTGCTCTCTGCTCACAGCAAAGTCTAGCCTAAAGTTTTCTGGGGCCTTCTCCTTCATTTTCTCAAATTCCTGTCTCATGCAATTTGGAGAATTCTCAGTCTAAGTACTTTCCATGTAAAAAGGATCAAAGTTTTTGATGGGTGAAGCGAAGGAACTCTGAATCTGTCTCACCTCCTTGTAAAGCAGTGAGCTGCTTGTGGGGACACCCAAGAAGAGCCATGCCAAACCATTGAACTGCATGAGATTTCAAAAAGCTCATTCAGTATCAGCAGGAATCATAAACAAAATTTCACAGCTACAGCTATTTTATCCAGTGTTTCGGATGTTTATGACGGTTTCAGAGCAGCTTGAGACACACAAGAAGTTTGTATTTTTTCCAATTTAGAATGCAATTATCCACCATTGTTCTTTAATTATGGCCATGAGACCTGACACTGTATTAAAAACTTCAACTGGGTTTACTTCCTTCATGACTTGGTTCATGCCAGTGTTTCAAGTCAAAAAGTGTTCACTAACAAAAGAAATATTTCATTCCATCTACCTTGTAGTCATCATGCTTCTCAAAGAACATTTTCCACAAAAATGAACGGAAAGGAGCAATTCCAGTTCCCGTTGCAAGCTGCAACAAATGAATCCATTAATATTACCAATACATGGAAATCAATTAACTGGAAAACCATAATCAATATAGGTAGAATGCACAAAATTTCTCAAAACTGTACATGCTAAAGATGAAGAAACTGGATATACCATAATGATGGTGGCGGAGGGGTCCTTTGGCATAAGCATTTCTTTCCCAACTGGTCCTGTAATCTTTACTTCAAATCCAGGTTTTAAGTCACCTGAAATACATCTAACATTTAAATCTACTGGGGTACCATAGCTAAGGCATCTTCCATAATGTGATGATGTTACTGCCCTCTCAGTTACTACAAACAGTTCCTCATAATTTTAGAAATGTGTAGAAAGAATGAAGTAGTTTCAGAGAACTACAGACTAATCCTTACACAAGAAATTTGAGCAGACTCCTTTAACAAGTTCTCCTTTATCATTAGTGTATACAAGCCGTTTGACACACAGAGAAACCTGAATGAAAGTAAAAAAAGTCAGACAACCGAATGTTTTTTTGTAGACCAAAAGAAAAGAAAGGGTAATTAATGTAATGTACATAATACAAACATGACAAAACCCAAAAGAAATTAGAAAAGAAATTGTAAAATTAGGCAATTTTGCTGTCAGATAAAAGATTAATCAGTGTAAATTAAGAGCATACAGTTTTGGAGTCTCCAAAGTCGCCAAGGGCACTGCTGGCGATGGAGTATAGTCTCAACTTGTGAGGCTTTCCATTCTTGTCAATACCATCTGCAATTACCCCAATTGATTGCCCTTCTCTGTAGGGAACCTCCCCTAAGCCAAGAAAACCAACAGTTCAGCTCAGCAAGACGGATTTCTATATCAATCTCAGGTCAAATTAATCAATCAAAGTTCTGTATATTAAAGATGTTCTTCTTAGATTCCTAATGTAAACTGCATATTGAAGAGTTAAAAACAAAGTCACCTTTAAATGTTGATGGAGAATAAGAAAGCAAATGATCTCATACCATCAGTGCTGAAGACCATGTGCCAAGTTTCTCCAGGAGCATCATCCCCAGTAATCTTAGTGTTAAGGAGGCATCTCCCAACGTAAGGTTCCTTAGGCTTATACTTGTTCACAACCACACCTTCCTCCATTTTCTTGGATTCCTTCTCAACCTTTTTAGCAGGAGCCTCTGTGGTGACCTGGGCTCTGACAGAAACCACTCTTCCTCCGACAGAAACATCCCTATAGTGCAGAGGAACCTGCAAAAACCAAATTACCAGGTCATAAACTCCAAGCCACAACGATCAACAGTACCAAAACTGTGTAAATTCTACTGTAATAATGCTGATACTTGCCTTCTTGAAGGAGATTCTTTCTGGTGAGATAATACTGGTTCTTGAGGGAAGAGATGCAGACTTGGAGGATGGAAATGAGACCGTAGAAGTTACTGCAGTAGCCATGGTTACGATGCAGATTGAAATAGAGCAAGAGATGGAAATATGATGGTTTTATAAGAAGCATGAAAAAGAAGGTGTAGGATCTTTTATATTTGTTGTTGTTTTCGGGACTGGATTATAAGATTGGGTGGAGGATATTAGAGGGGGAATGAGTGGCTGGTGGGAGGATAAGTGTACTGTGCAATGTAGGAATCTCGGTGCCTCACACCTCACCCCTCCCTACCATTTCTAAGCCTCTACTAACTTCACTCATCTTTGAATCAAAATTTTAAAAGGACGTTGATTAAAAGGAGTCAAAGGACGTTGATGGCCACACATGCACAGCTGCCCGTGATAATCAATCAAATATATTTAAATTTAAAATTAGTTTACTTGATTTGTCTAGAGAATAATTCTATTTTAAGGTCTTTACACTACATACTATTCACGTAATATAATTTAATTTAAAAGATAGATTTTAAATTCTAAATCTTACTAATCAAATTATGTAATGTAGATAGTGTATGGTATAAATGTCGTCAAATAGCACTACTGTACCTGGTACACTATACATTCTCATTATATTTCGTTCTAAATTTTGACTCCCAATTAATTCGGGTCATTCCGACTGAAATTTGCATTCCATACTATTTTAATAATGATTTTGTAATTTTTTTGAGTTTGGATGACATTTTTGTCCATCTATATTCTAGATAGCATTGATGTACAGTTAAAATCTAAAAGCTATTTACATCATTTAAATTTCTTTTGTAACTTTAAATATATCCTTGCATTCTTTCATTTTTTATTTTTTTAAAATCTCATTATTTTTAATAATTTTTCTACTCTTTTGTTTTTTTGTGTGCCTTAACTCAAGATTGTAATTTTTTTAATATTATCTTTTAACACCAATATTTCTTTTTTTTTTAATGGTTTCAACATAGATTTATTTTAGAAATTTTCAGTTCTTCCACACACACATATATATACATATATACACACATACACATAAATCTATATATGATACACAATTACGTTTACATATATATATATATATATATATAGCTATTACTTAAAAACTGCATAGGCTCAAGTGGGTGTCCTTTAAAATCTTCAAACAAAAATTAAAATTAAAATGCTTAAAATCCAAAAAAACAAAAACATTTAAAAACATTATATTGAAAAATAAAAGCATCCCCATGCAAGAAGGGAGTGCTCCCTCCCTGGCTACATCTAGGCCACTAAGGTTGCGTTTGAATGTTGAGATGAGTTGAGTTGAATTGTGAATAGTAGTATTTTATGGATCCAATTGAAATGAGTTTAACTTTGTTTAGATTGGGATGGTTTTAAGATGGGTTTGGATAGATAATTCAGATGAAAACATCTCATCTGGAGTTGTACTGTACAATAGTTTTAGCTATCCAAACACAATATTTCATCTCTTAAGTTTTGAAAACATCTGCTTAAATGAACAATAAATAAATAGTATAAATAGTGAAAACTAACATGAACAGTACGTAAATAGTGTCAAAACTGACGTAAACAGTACATGAACAGTGAAACTGACATGAACAGTACAAAACAGTGCATAGTGGGACCCATCCCTTTATCAAATCCCAAAAAATCAAAAGTATCTCATCTCATCTCATCTCACTATCGAAATACATTTTTTTATAAACTATCTCATCTCATCTTAACTAAAAAAATCTCACTACTATTCAAAACATTTCATCTTACCTTATCTGAACAGTCTATCTAAACTCACTCTTAACTTTTTTTATGGAAAATTGAAAGAATAATAGGTCTCTTCAATGATTGGTTTGAAATTAGTTGAGTTTGGTTTAACAGTCTAAGAGTTGGTTATTGTGATCCACCTTATATAGCGGTAGTTCATATCAGGCCACCAAGAGGTGGGTGCATGTTGAGACCTTTAGGCAGCCCAATCTAGATCATGATCTAGAGGAGGCTAAGTGTAGGAGATGGAGGTTCTTTTCTCTCACCCATGACCATCCCTTCCTGCACCAGGGAGGGTATTGTTTCTCCAAAATTTAACACTTTGGCTTTTAGGAGATAGAAATATACAACACAATGCAAATATATATAATAATGATTGGCTTTACAACGGGGCTAGAGGTTTTAGAGTAGTCTAGCCATGTTGTTGATGAAAGTCTTTGGTTACAAGGTGGATTTGTGGCACTCATCAACTCTATCATTTGATGTGGAATGGTAATAGTAGAGAGTTTCGACATTTCGACTTCACCTTAGACTTGAGGAATGAGTGGCACCATTGCATTGCAGTTGGTCGACTTGCATTAGCCTGCCATAAAAAAATAAAAAAATAAAAAAGAGAGAGAGAAATTGGGATAAAATAAAGTTTGAGGGACAAGGCAATACGAGAGGAGATCATGAAGATATTGAAGTCTTTGGATGCCATTTAGCACCTAATTGAGATTAGAAGTGGCTGACAAAATATAACAAAAAGTGTATTGCATATGAAGAATAATATATCTTTGAAATAACATATAGACACCCATACAAAAAAAAAAAAAAGGGATACAAAGTTTCTAATATTGTAGCTTATGCTCTTTTAAATAAACAAAATTATCAACTATTGAATCTTAACGAACTTTTTAGCAATTTTTCTTACAATTTAAACATATGTTTTATAAACTCGTCTTTCATACTTTTACAAAGTTTTGTTTTAACATTATTCATAGCTAAAAATGTTTGTTTCGCTGGTTGCTGTATATACTAGAAGAGTCAAAACAGGACAAATAAATCTATCAATTAATCATTGATATAATTTTGCAATGAATGACAAAATTTTTTAATTTTGGATTATCAAGGACATCAACTTCATAATGCGGCACTAATACGCCAAGTTAATTTTCTTGTGCTTAAAAAAATAAAGAGTATAATATTCCTTTGCAACACAACATAAATCATCAATAATATCAAAGGAATTGTAAGCATCTCTTGGATCTAAAGCCAAGCTAAGTGTTGAAAGTTTTGTCATTCACTAGTCCTATTATCAAGTTCTTGCAATTGAAAGTCCATGACAACATTAAGGATAGATTTGGATAGTGAGCTGAGAATTTTTTGTATGAGATGAAAGTTTAAAATATTATTTTTTAATATTATTATTGTTTTAGGATTTGAAAAAATTGAATTGTTTATTATATTTTGTACAAAAATTTGAAAAAGTTGTAATGATGAGATGAGATATAAAATATGAGACTTTTATATCTCATCTCACCTTCTAAACCTATCCTAAATGTATCAAAATGATAATGATGCTTTACTATAATGTGATCCCTTCAGTGACGACCATGACCTTCAACATAACGGGCACTCAAAACTAGAATATCAATGTTAAATAACTTGGAGAAATAGATAACATTCTCAACTATATTTTTTTTAACCTTCATCTCTCAACTTTTGATAAATATTTTTATAGTTGAAACCAAATTAATAGCATTCAAGATGTTTTGAGATTTTTATAGCAAAACTTATAAAACAATATTAGTAACACCTGATTTTCTTCATTAGTTGTAAAAAAAATGAATTCGAATAATGTAATCATTATGTAAGCAAGACTTGCATCCTTGTGTTAAGAGTAAGTGAATCTTTCTTTTATTATACTTTCAAACACAAAGCAATTGGATCTAAACATTCGTAGTAGGCTAAAAGTAGAATAAAAAGAAGAATTTCAGGAAAAATCATTAACTCATTTCACTGTGCCAATTTGGTTACCTCTTTTTCCAGTTTCAAGTTTATCAAGAACTAGCATATGTGCAATTTGTGTTGATTAAGCAATTTTTAGGTCATATAAGACACTAACCACATTGATAACAAAATTTAAATTTGAGAAAAACTCATGAACAGAAACTATCTTTCTAGATGTATCAATTAATTCTATCTATAATCGGTGAGCAAAACAATGAAGATAGTATGCATAGAAACAATCTCTAAGAAATTATGCTAGCAATCCTTTTGATTCCCGGTGCATAGTGCTGCATTATTATATTCTTGTCCACAAATATTCTAAATATCAAGACAATGACGAGAAAGAATTGCAAATATTTCACTCTTTAAAGTTAATACTGATGTATCCTTATTATGTATAAAACCATAAATCTTAAGATAATAGCTATTTATTCTCTCTTAGACTCATTTTGTGCCTCATCGACAATAATGCAAAATTTAGAATTTCAAAAGTTTTTCATGTAATTTATTTCTTACTTTCTTTGCAAGACCTTTTAAAATCTATTTTTAGATTTTAGATAAAGTATACTTTGAAGATTCATGAGAATTTTCCAAAACAAGCTTTGCAAGTTTTTCATTATATGATATCAAATTTAATTATTTCAAGAAAAATTACAATAATTTTTGGAATAAGGGGTCTCATCATGACCTCAAAAAAGACATCCTTGAGATGCAAACCCTAGAACAACATCAACAGAAGTTTTTACACACAGTTGACTAATAAGAATTTGTTTCGAGCTTTATACATTCATTACTTTATCAACTTGCTATGATTATTTTAATAAATCCTCACAAAATTTCACAGAATTATTATGATAAGAAAAAAAAATCCTCCCTAATATGATCTAAATGGGCATTATTCTTTCTTTCATTAACCTTTTTCCAACTTCTAAATCTTTTGATAGTAAAACTAAAATAAATGCTGGATTTTAAGAATTGGCATAATGAATTTCTTGTATATTCATTGTATTTAAATAGAGTTACAAAGTATGTTCAGTTTACATCTGATAAGATTTGCTAACGAATCTTAGATAAGAACATATTGTTATAGATAGAGCTTAACAAATAAAATAGGATAGAGTTTAACAACTAAGATGTAAACTATGTTGTAGATGGAGTTTATCTAGATAGACTTTGAGTGCTGCTGCTAGTAATAAACGCATCCTCAATATTGATGCAAAGAAGGTCAAGCTAGCAAAAAGAAACAGCGACTCATTAAACATGACATTTCGAGAGATATATAAACGACCAGTACATGGATATAAACATTTGTAACCTCTATGATTTTCATTGTAGCCAAGAAACATAGAGTTGAGCGATAATCAAGGTTGTAACGATTATAGGGGAGTAGATGTGCCCAACAAGCACACCCAAAAGTATGGATAAAAGAATAGTCAAGAGTTTGATTGTAGAGGAGTTAAAGAGGAGTTTTGTTTTGAGCGATAGGGGAAGGCAACCAATTGATTAGATAAACAACAGTGCTAAAGGAAAATTACAACTTATACCAAAAGCTTAAACTAATGGGAATGAGTAGATTTAATTATTTGTATTATATTTTTAACCCTCCCCCTCGTGTGTGGGTCAAACTTCTTCTAAATGAGTGAGCTCAACACACAGAATATTTAATTAAATGAGATAAATTGTAGAGTCAGGATTGAAACTCAAGATCTCTGATATGATACCATGAAGGATTTGTGAACATGTGTCCCATGACTTTTCTATAGGAGCAGGGTATATGTGATAACCCGGTCTAACCTAGGTCCTTACTCATATTTGTTTTATTTTCTGTTTTTATCCAAATGGACTTGAGCCTAATTGTTGGAGAAAATTTAGGGTGTAAGATTGACTTAGAGCATGTTTTGTTTATTATATAGGCGCTCAAGCCCAACGATAGAAGCTCAACACTTAGCCAAGTTTCGGCCCTATAGGAATTTAGGGTTTTGGAAGCCCAAACTAGGGTTTGGGAATGAGTGAGAGCCACCCCTTTAGACAAGAAGGCTCTTGAGTTTCTCTAAGCTATAATTGTTAGGCTCCTAGGGAAAATTAGTGTTATATTTTTTAAGAAGCATATGTCACTTGTCCCTCATGCCTTGAAGTCTTAAAGCTTCTAAAAGAGGCCAAGTGATGAAGGAGAGTTATAAGGTTTCAGCTCACCTAGGGCACATGCCAACTCCACCTTCCACCATGCCACTTGGCCATCATGCAACTTCACTCTATGGATTCATTGTATTTAGAATTAAAAGTTGAAAAAAGGAAGAAGATAAGTGGATTTTGAAAAACCAAGGGACACACACGCCACACACACTATGTTTGCCACATGGCATTCATGCATAAGCACCTTAGAATTTTTAAAAGATGCAATTATGAGGAAGTGCAAGAGACACATTGGGAATTTCAGATTTGGGATTGGAGTTCTGAAATCTTAGTGAATTTACTTGGCAAACATGCAAAGTAGGACACAAAGCCTCTAGAAGATCTCTAGGGTTTCGACCATGTGATGTACACGCTACTCACAAAATAGCTTCTAGAAGAATCTTGATGAAAGAGACAATGCGTATTTCGAGAATGTTAAGAGTCACAGGCCTACTTCATGCCATTTGGCAACCATGCATTGCTCAACCTTAGGTTCATTGCATCTAGACATAAAAATGGTTAGAAGAAGGCTTCAAGGTTTTGGCTAAGGCAAGAAATTGCTACTTGTCATCTATGCAAGATGTGTCTCTTAGAATTTTCAAGAGAAGTAATGATAAGAGAAGAAGAAGAGGTTATTTTCGGCCAAAGCAAGAGGCAAGACACCACATGGTACCTATGCACAAGAAACCCTTCAATTTTCACATCAAAATAATGATAGGAGAAAGAATGAGTAGGATGTGAATGAGGTGTATAAGGAGGAGGACAATTAATGGATCGGTGCCCTTACCCCCACCGAAGGCACACCAAGAGTCATTTGTTTCATTTCTCATCTCATCTCCTCTCTATCTCCCCTACCTTAGAAGAAAAAAATCCAAACACTTTTTTTCTTTCAACCAAACACCATTTTCGTACAAGCAAGGATTGAAGATTCAAGAATACCTTGTGGGAAATGATTGCTTGATTAGAACTCTCAAGTTTCTATCACATTTCCTTTTCATGAACACACACACCCATGTAAAGGTTTAAGTTGAAGAGTTTCAACCAAAGGGAGTGAAGAATGTGTGATTTGACCTTGTAGTGTAGTCCTATGGGACAAATGAAGCATTTGATTCAACTTCAAGAAGGCCACCATGCATAACTTCGATTGGTATCGTTTTCTAGGATTCATTCTCCAAAGAACCCAAGATTGATGGCAAGATGCGAAAAATGGAGTGGAGATGTTCAACCATTAAGGTTTTGTCGGGTGAAACCACCCTTATCATACACTCACACCATACACTTGTGTTCTTTAAACTGTGTGTATATAAGTTATAAGAGTCACAAAAGAAGCTTGTAGCCAATTAGGGCTAAGAGCATAAAACCTTAGTACACGCCACCCATGTTTGGTTTAATGTTTGATTCCAAAGTCTAATGGTTTGAAAACATATACTTTCAACTTGCTTGATCATTGACATTTTCTTTACGACTGGATATTTGTAAGCTAGCCGCTAACTTACTCTTGGATAATATATTTATGTACATATGTAAACTCTGCATCTTGATCGTTCAAATTGGGTTATAGAATTTGCTACTTGTTACATGTGTGATTTTGTATCTCTTACGTACATGATATGCATAAAAATGTTGATTGTTGAGTGGTTGGTCCATGTGACATGTTCGGATTTGGAGAATTGGTGTATGACTTGTTGAACTCTTGCATGTTGTATAAAAATATATGTTTCTGCATGTTCTAATTCTTTCAAGCTATAAAGGTGATGCACTCTTGATACATGGCATAAACACATGACATTGTTGCACAAAAGTTATATGGTTTCATGTCACATGATTTTTGGATTATGCATTAAAAGAAATAGTTTTGTACTCCAAACGCTAAGATGAGAAAATATCTTGGTGGAACTCTTTTGTTCACTTTGGAATGCTTAAATTGGAGTGGTAATCCTTGGGTTGATGAAGCAAAGTCAATGGACTTTAAATATGTTCTTGTTAAAGGATTTTGGAGCGAAGTAGCACTTAATGCTAGTGCATTGGAAATGCACTGAAGGAAAATTTTGAATTGTCGTATCATATGGACTTCGATATACTCACACCAAGTCAAGAGGGTTTGTAATGTGATGCGATAACTAACAGGGAGCCCATGGTGCTTAGTGGAGCCGTGAGGTGTCCACCCACATTGTTATATGGCTTAATGATCATAAGTGATTAATATGAATTGAAAATGATATTTTGTTATATGGTTACTTTGTTGCCCTGTTACATGATTACATAGTCGATGTTTGAAAAAGAACAAGTAAATAAAGAAATGAGTTTTCAGTCAAACTCATGTCTATGCTCATGCATTTATATTCATGGTTTGCCTTTACATGCTTATATTATATTCTTGTATGTTATTAGTTTAATTTGCTCGGATTTCTTGAAATCTTATCGAGGTAGTTTCTACTACCAATCTCTCGAAATAGTAGAAGTTGTGATAAGATCCAAAGACACAACTCAGGATGGACGAGTTGTCTAACCTGAGTGAGTACAAGTTCATCATAGAGGCACAATATCATATAGTCATTTCTTGTTTAATAGCTACCTCACATTTTCTTAAGGAGGTTCAAAACATTCTAAATGAAGACTACATTCAGAGGTGGGCTCTCGAGCTTGAGGAAGCCTTCACTCTAGAGAACTGTTTGGATTACATGAATGACTATAATTCAGGCATGTGAATTTATGTTGGAAGCCCAAGAGGTCACACAAAGTCTTGGGTTACAACTTTTCAGATCCCATGTCCTACAAGAGGATAATTCATTTTGATGAATTTGTAAACTTGGTATCATGGGTTGTGGTTTAAACCCTTTGCTTTGTATTGGGATTAATAGTTACTTTATTTGATACCATATTTTATTTGTTCAAAACTTTACTCAGAATTGAACTTTTTCTGCTGTGATTATAGCATACTGTTAGAAATATGTTAGGTACATTGCAAGTTAATTGTCATAAACGAGGGGTGTGTAACCTTGAGTTGAATGTTTCAACGCTCCAGTCTCCATCCAATCCCAAATGGGGAATGGGAGCGTCATAGTATATTTATAAAGATAGTTACATACTAGAGTTTGTTACATCAATTACAACATGTCAAATTCTAACGAATGCTATCTATTCTTATCTTTATCTCTTAGTTTTGCATGATCACTCACTACAAAAAAAATTAGGAATTGTCGGCGCTTATATTAACGGCAGTTGTTTATACGTCGGTAAAATTATGTTATTGCCGGCGCTTAATTTTTATGCTGCTAAATATTTGAATTTACCGGCGTTTATATTATTACGCCAGCAATAATATATAGATTTGGCGGTGTTTTCAAAAATTTCGAAAATATATCTATTATACGCCAGTAAATGAGTCGTTTCCCCGGCGGTTATATTATTATGCCGGTAATAATATATAACTTTTACGGCGTTTTGTTAAATGCTGGCACTTGTTCAATTTTATGCCGGTAAATTATTGAGTTTTTTGGCGTTTATCTTATTTTTAAAAAAAGGCCTACAATTGAAAACTTTTACGCTGATAAATTAGTAATTTAGCGGCATTTATATTGTTACGTCGGTAATAATATATAGTTTTGGCGGCATTTGAAAAAAGCTGAAAATTTATCAATTTTACGCTAGTAATTAAAAAACTTATTTAAATAATACGAAGAAAAAATATACTAATAGATTAGTTATTGCCACAAAATATTTTGTCAGGAACCAGGTGGATTACTCTTTTAACTCATTGAAAATATAATTAATGATAATACTATATATTATACTCTAATAGTTTTACTACTACATATAGTATATATATATATGTATATTATAATGATATACCCAAATGCATGTTCATTTTACGTGTATCATTGGTTTTAAAAATTGCTATCACTAATGTTTGGAGTCAAGATTTTTGAATTTGTATAGAATTGCATCGAGTTGAAACTCAAAACTGTTATTATAGAGTTGGACATGAGAACAAAACAAACTATCTGATTACAAGATATGCAGTAATTTGTCCCTATGTTTCTTGTAAGCGTTGAATCTCTGTCATTAACTGTTGATGTTTGCTTTCTATTTGTTCTCTTTTTCGCGCCAGCTCCACGATTTGAGCTTACTGGTTCACATGTCTTTAATTCCTCATTTTCTCTTTTTAATATTTTATTATTTATTCTTTTATTTGCGAGATTCTATTGCAATTCAGTTACTTGTTTTTTAAGCATATCCACCTCACTCACCCGTAACTGTAACCTTCGGGTCATGGTAGTAACAGCAGCTGCATATTGAGCACCTAGTATTGTCGCTCCTGCCACCACCTCCGCATCGCTCTTGCTTGAAAAATGGTTATTTACCCCTATCATGGCATTGATGGCATCTGGATTGAATATTAATGATTGTGGCATATATGGTTCCTGATTCAAATCAAAAACAATATTGGAAGACTGTTGGCTAGCCATTTGTGAGAAATGTGAGTTTATGAGAAATGCAAAAGCACAAAAGTGAAAAGATTGATTTGTGAGACTATGGTCGTTGAAGGGTGATAAGCATCTCTTAAATAGAGATTTAGAGGCGTCTACGATAGTCGAGATATGAAAGCATGGCCCAGGGCTCGAGGGACCCAGCGTTCCTAGTTTTACAACTCTGTCGTGCCTAGGGCTCTAAAAAAATGTTGGGCTCTAGAAAAATCACTATGGGAGATGCATGTGGGAAATTACTGTGCATGTGGGAGCTAATTAACCAAAAAGAAAAAATCACTGGGAGCTGCATGTGGGAAATTATTGTGCATGTGGGAGCTGAACGATGATTAACCAAGGAGGAAAAATCACTATGGGAGCTGCATGTGGGAAATTACTGTGCATGTGAGAGCTTAACGATATGATTAACCCAAAGAGAAAAAAATAAGTGGGTGGGAAGCTGGGTCGTCTACAAACGAATCCTAAAAATGAAATGATTAAAAGGGATACAGAGATAAACAATAAAAACATTTTTTTTAAATAATTAACAGGGATGAAGGTGGTCAAAGAATTTTAAAAAACAAATGATTAAAAGGATAAATAAATAAGTAATAAAATAATCTTTTTTTAAAAAATGATTAATAGGGATAAAGAAATAAATAATAAAGGATATCGTTATTTTAATTAATGGTGGCGTTTAAATAAATGCCATCAATTTATATTATACGCCAGCACCGTATTAGTCGTGACACTTAGATAAATGACGTTAATGTATTTAATGTGTTGCCAACGTACTATTAGCGGCGTTTATAAAAATGCTGGCACCGTAATAGCAGCGACGTTTATTATAACACCACTATTATATGTAATGAGATGCCAACGAATTAATGGCGGCATTTTGATAAACGCCTTTAAATTAGGAAAACTTGCAGCGTTTTAAGAAATACTGCTAATTTGTAGATACACGCCGCTAATGAGATTTTCAAATATCGGCATTTTGTTAAACGCCAGTATTGAAAAATAGCGACCACCCAATAGCAGCAGACGGTTACGCTGGTACAAAACTGCCACTAAACATGTAGCGGCATTTTTTTAAACAGATGCCGGCGCTTATAGAACGCCAGTAAAAGTTAGTTTTTTTGTAGTGGTACTTTGAGTTTGAACTGCTGGCGCATTATCTTCTGGAGATGTTGGCTAAGTCTTGAGTTGATCATTTTGAGTTTGAACTGCACGTGCATTATCTTCTGGAGGTGTTGACAAAGTCTAGGTTTGATCAGTATCTATCTCAATAGAGATGGTTAAGGGATCGTTGTTGGTGTTTGAAGAAGCCATGGAAACGTTGGTCATAGGTTCTCTAATACCATACAGAAAAATGATAGAGACAATGAACAGTTTATTATTTCACTGCACACTGTTTACATTTAGTTTCCTTTGTTTATATACTATGAGAACAAAGCAAACAATATAGAAAGGAATATATAATAACAACTGTACAATTTCTATGTCAAGTATTGTTTCGAGGTTTTAAAATATTCGGTGGTCAAGGCAGAGATAATTGTTTCCATTTGCTGATGCACTTTCCTTCTTGAGTTCTTTTGATTCACGGGATACGTACAATTTGGTCCATTAGTCTTAAGAGTTTTAGCATTCAGGAAAGCGCAACAATTGCATTCGGAGTCCAATAAGAGACCAGCCCAACTAACAAAGCCACACATGGCGCAACCTATTGGCCCACTTTTCATTCAAAACTATCAGACCCATTACAAGATTTTAGTAGTACTAAATTGCTAGTGACATCTTGCAATTTAGATACTAGACTCTCTCTCTCTCTCTCTCTCTCTCTCTCTCTCTCTCTCTCTCTCTCTCTCTCTCTCTCCGTGGGTATGTCAGCGATGGTAGTGACATATTTGCTATTAAAATCTAGCTTATTTGCTAGTGACATCATGTCATCCGCATGACATTTCTCCCCCTTACATAAAATGAGGGCTTAGGTAGCAGCTTTTTCAAGGCATGCATGCAGTATCAACGAGAATGTAGCTTTCATGGAGAATAATCCTTTCATTTCTCCTAATTATGCACAAAAGGGAAGTGAGTTAGGTGATGGATGTGGATGGAGTACTAGCCAGACTTTCTTGGGAAGTTTAATGATGAAACTGTCTGCATCATCTTATCTATATGATATTATATATATATATATATCAATCTATATACATCAGCTTTATAGATTCTACTTTTCATTTTCATGCATGTTTCGCTTCATCTGATCTCCAGTAAGTTTTCAAACCACAGGAATTCAGCAATGACACTTGTGATAGGCATGCTTAGCTCTAGCCTCTCTAGCAGCTGCCTGCAGGATTATTAATCTTTACATGATAGGTCAATTCTCATGAGAAACGTACGTAAAGATGGTGGTTCCTCTTTGGTTTCCATTCTAGTGTTTGCATGAATAGAAACTCATGTAAACTGTCTTCTTTTTCTGTCTGCACTTGTTGCTTTTTTTAATGTTCAATCCATCAATCTTATTTTTTGGAAGATAATTTTCTAGATATTGAATTTTTTCTATTTATACTATTTTTTTTTTTTTTTGCCTTTTTTAATTTGTGTGTTTTTTTTTTTAATTAAAAGTGAGATTTTGTATTTTTATTTATTTATAACAAACTTGGGGCGTTTAAGTACTTTAAGGTCATCAAGGAAAAAGCCAATACAATCTAAAAGGTATGCTGCACTACAATATCTCTGATTGCCCATGTAAATATCACATTCACATGCATCAAACCTTCTTTGCCCAAGTTCAGATCAGGTGTAAACCACAAATTACACATTGTCCACAATTCATGGACCATTGTGAAAATTTTGAAATATGATACCATTTAATAATTAACAGGCAACGAGTTTGTTAAATCGATCATCACATTTAAACTTATCATCTTACTCACATAAAAAAATATTCTTATTTTTAAAATTTTAAAGGGAATAATAAAACAAAAAAAAATATATTTATATTTACAATTTTACTTAACGTAATGATAAGTGCTGATGTGTCAACTACCGAAAATTTTAAAATTCAAATTAAAAGAAAAAAGGCTAATAAAATGTGATTACTACTCATATATTGTACGGCTGTAGCACTACTCATAAAACAAAATTTTAAAAAAGGGAAATTAATGTGTGGTATGTACGTATGAACTTAAGGTGCTAAAGCCACTTTTTGGTGGTTTCTTCCATAAGCATATATATTGATTCTTCCTTCACAACAACTAGGTTATGGTGCCTTTCCTTTATTTGCTTAAAAGTTTGAAGCTCCACTCTTGCTTTACTGATAAGAGAATTTGGATGAGAGAAGTCTTTCCCATGTATAGAGTTAATCCTTCTAAACCAGATCAGTCGAGCAATCACAGCAGCTTCAGCTAACTCATCCTACTGTAGGTTTTTGATCAATTGGCTCCATACCTCCAGGAAAGAATTATTGTGACTTGACATTTTCTGAATCCTTTTGCTTCCTTAACTCTAAACATCTCTGGCTGCTTCACAAACCCAAACAACATGCTCGACAGTTTTGAGGAGCTCGTTAACAGATAGCCTAGATAGGGCACTCAGCATATGAGAGAAAGTGGGTAAGTTATCTTTACATACTTTCTAAATGAACATCCTCACAGCATTAGGAACTTGTAGCTTCTATATAGACTTCCAACTATGATTCTTCATCCTACGTTAGGAAGTTTCCCTTTCATTTCGAGTCGCTCAACTCTTTTTGTAAATGATATGCACTCTTTACTCAAAACACTCCATTACTGTTCTCCATTTGAGTGTTAAAAATCGATTTTTTGAAAGGTTTCTAGCCATGCTTGGAGCTCGAATTATATATATATTGTTACACACAATTTTCTGCCTTTATGGGCATTAACTATTTCAAGATTCCTCGAGTGTTTCTTGCTAATGGGAGAATGAATTTCAAACAGTTTTTTCTACTTATACATGATGATCTTTTGAGCTTCTTGAGACTAGGTTCCTATTGTTGCGAGTGAATTCATCAGTGCTAGTAGAGTCCTAATAGTGCAAACAATTTCCCTCTCTTTTCCCCGTGTTTTTTGGGTCGCAAAAAGCCAAAAATGGGTTATGAGAGGTGTGGACACGGCAAACCAGATACTTGCTGTTTTTTAACTTTAAATTCTTATATATATATATATATATATATTATAGCCAGTAACTAAGCATTCCAAGCGATTTTTGTTTGTAAAAAACCTTTTACTTCTTTAAAAGAATTTCTTTGTGATTTATTTTTATGATTTTTCTTGATCTTTGGTTACATAAATATCTTGATCTATAGAGTTTTTAAAATTGTTAAATTTGTCATAAAACATCAATTCACAATCTGTTAGGCATGTCCTAGATTTTTCAAGAATGATTTACCATATCTTGCAAATCCTTTGGTTTCATAAATTGTATAATCATTCAAAAAAGAAAAAGAAAGACAAATCATGATTTGCCCTCTTGAAGGTTGTAATTACTGTAGAATATCTGATCACAATGCCACAGCCATCCATTCTAATGTCCCAAAACCGAGTTTGAAAACATTTTTGGTTTGTGGGTAAAACACTCATGTATTTTCCCTTCTATTTCTCTGCTTAACGTGCACTATTTACGGCAGAAATGATTGAATACAGCAAGTTAACCATTCCAATCTTTACAAAGATATTTAAATCCAACACTCTTCTCGTCCGGACAAGAAATTTTTAAGACATCTTTTCCCCCACCCACCTTATTTCTTTTCTAGCTGTTCCATCTCACCTAAATTATCTCCCACAAATTATGCAGAGAGTTGAGCTTTGAGACATATCACGCCAAAATACAACTAGTTTGAACATATTATATAAAATCTACACTGCCAAAACCAGTATATAGTGTATGTGATTCATGTCCATGGGTCCCAAAAATAAGAATTCAAAGTAAAAAAACAGCAAGTATCTGGTTTGCCGAGTGTCCACACCTCTCATTTGGCTTTGTGCGACCCAAAAAACACGGGGAAAAGAGGGAAGGAAGGACACTTTGACATGCTATACTCTATAGTATGCTGAACGATTTCCAAGAAAATTCTAAGGTGGAAGACTACAATATAGCATTATTTTTAGATTACACATTTTGGATTTTGTTGCCTCATACTTTATTAGCATAATTATTATTTTTCTTACTGTGTCAACGTCTTTCATCTCAGTGTCAATCAATGGGGTGCCTTGTGGGTAAACATAAATCGACAGGAAAAGGAAACCAGAACAAGAGAATGCACTCTAAAAGTGGTTTGAAATGCTTCTTAGCAATTTTAGAGGACAATGAAATTAAACGTATGTACACTCCATTAGAACGATATTAAATAGGAAAAGAAAGAACAGTGAAAATTACAGGGAACTTTTTTTTTTTCTCTTCTCTGCAACAAGATATCACCGATTTGATTGAATCAGTGGAATGTCCTTGGACCTCTGGATTGGTATAGCTCCAACCTGGATTTGGCCTCGTGTAACAATGATTCCAGTTTTTCATCCTGGGTGAGGAGGTGAGATTGTTTGGAAGCCCAATCAAGCACACTGAGCACCTCCACCTGGGCAAGTACCTCGCTGTCTGGTACATGCAGAGCAATGTAGCATAGGAGAGGCAATGCAGAAATTTGAACCGTCCTTTCACCAAAAAACACCAGCTGGATCAAGGGCTTTGGCCCTCCGGCACTTATGATCGCCCTTGAGTGATCAGAGCAAAGATAGTTTTCTGGGCACGCAAATTTTGTGAGAGCAATTGCAACCTCCTTGGATATCTCATCTTCTCTCTCATCGAGAAACTGCACCAACGGGCCGATCATCCTTGTTTCTGTTACCCTGAATGTCCTTGCCAAATTCCCAATAGCCTTGATGCATGGGATTAGGAGGTCTGGATCTTCTTCCTCAATGATCTTTAGCAGTTGCTCAACAACAGCTTTGCAGGCAGGTGAATTGGGTTTGAATGCAGATCTTCGCAATTCAGCATCTTTCTCAGCCACCGAAGTGATCTCCACCAATGCCATGGCAGAATTATACTTGACATCTTGGGTCCCTTTCTCTAGAAGAACAGCGAAGCATAACAGTGCTCTTGACTCAGTGATGCTGCGGCAGATGGATGGGTTTCCTTTGGCAAGGTGCCAAAGGGCTCTTGCTGCCATTGCCTTCATGTTTGCCTTGATAGCAGGGTCTTCCAATTCCCTACCCTTATGATTCAAACCAGACCCAGGAACAGAGACGTTTTGCTGGTGGTGGGGTTGATGGCATTGCTGATTCTGCTTCACATTGTTTGGGTCCTTGCTTGTGGCACTGTTGTGGCTGCTTTGAGTTGAAACATTGCCTCGCGGTTGGAGTGGCTTGGACGGGGGATTCATCGTCATGGTGTTAGTCACTACATTGTGCATCTGACTCGGGGTCTTGTTCCCCATGGGGTGAAGAACTTGACTCTGAAAGTTTTGGTCCTCCTCGTCAATTCCCTTGTTCATATTCATGGCGTTTGGGTTATTACTAGCCATTACAACCGCATGGATCGATGTGGCTCTGGTGCTAGTAATTGCGTATTTACTGTGCTCTTGAACGGTCTCAAATGCCAGATGGCCTACCAGCAACCGAATTATATTGTGCTGAGCAAACAGATCTTGGCACTTGGGGTAATTAGCCACGAGCTCCGAAACAGCCCAAGCCACCACAGCCTGAACTTTCATGGGACCTTCTTTGAGGATTTTCACAAACACCGAGCAAACACCCACGACGATCATGTGCTCTACGCTTTCAGGGTCGCGTCCCAGAAGCCCAATCGCCCGGGCAGCGTTCTCTTGCCCTTCCGGTTTGCCCTCTTTGATCAGTTTCAACAAGGGTACGACCCCACCTTCCTCAATGATCAGCTTCCCATACCGATCGTTGTCCCGGGCAAGGGAAACCAGTGAAGCCGCTGCATCCGAACGGTCCTCGAGCGAGGCCGTATGAAGAGCCGCAATCTGTTCCCATATGAGACACAAAATTGGCTCGTTCGCTGCTGTGGGAGGCAGGCCCAAGTACTGGTCGTCCCGATCCTCGGCCGGAGCTGAGACGCGGAGCAGCCAAGACACGTCCCCTATCGAGTTCTCAAGCTGGGCCGACATTTTACGAAAGGCGGCGGCGGGTATGATGGTGAACACGCGTTTGACGATGCCGTTGACACGGCATTTAAGCACGAGGGCCAGAGCCTTATCCAGCACTTGCTCTGTGTCTGCGATGATCCGACTGGTGGGGCGCTCGTAGAGGTCGGCGCTGGCTCGGGCAGCCTGGCGGAGCAGCCCGGCAAGCTTCTCCGTCTTTGATTTAAGCTCCCCGCACTCCATCTTGAACGAACTAGCCTCGTCGGCGGCCTTGGCGACTTGGTCAGCTAGCTGGATCGGCTTCACCAAGGTTTGCTTCACTAATTCAGCCATGGCCACCACGGCGGCCGGACCTTCAAAGTCTTCGTTACAGTTGACTACGACAGAAAGATCTGATAAAGAAACAAAAAGATGGGTTCTTCTTGAATGGCCTTCGCCTTTTAGGAATAGTTTCAGCCTCGAAGGATAGTAGGGTAGTTGAAAATGAATTCTGTGGCGTAGGCGGGAGAGAGAGGAAGAGAGATGAGCTTACAGCTTGGGTTTGGCAGAGGAGTGTGGGGCTTTACAGTTGTTGGCAAAGGCGTTGAAGAGTCTCTAATGGTGAACTCCGGTTTTCCGAGGTCAAACTCGGGCCACGTCTTTGCTCTTTTATAAGAGTTACCTTCCAACTTCTTAGCAAAAATCCTATTTTAAAACATAACATATTATTGACGTAAAATATTTTATTTTTATTTCTTCAGGTTTTAAAATTCTATCTGTAAATTTAGGTGAAAAAAACGTTTGTAGGTTATGATTTGATTTGAAACAAAATTAATTTAAATTTTATAAATTAAATAATATCATGAAAATGATAATTTAGAAATATTTAAATAATAATAATACTACCATCTTTTCATGAGGCCGTATTAAATAACTTTTTATTTATATTTTTTTATTGACATATCAAATACATTATTAAAATTATATAAACCGATTGCATAAATTAATATAAAAAAAATTATATTTTAAAATATTTTTTTGATTGACGGAATTTCGCAGCAAGCAAGCAAGCAAAAAAACAGCCACGTATAAAGAACACTACTCTACAAAAAAAGACAAATTAGGCTGATTTATGTTCCCCCACAGTACTTGCTCTCCAACTGTCCAACGGTCCACAGGTCCTACCGGCAGGTCCATTGGCATTTGCCAAGTACCGATGCGGTGTCGTGTGGGTCACAGGTTAAACACTCATCGGATCTTTGGGCACCTAGGTTTCTCATGTCTCCAACCACTTTTTTTTTTTTTTTTTATTTTTTGTTTTTAATTGTGCATCGTTAGAGTAATGTTGAATATAAATTTTAGGTCTTACTTAAATTGAGAAGTTATCTAAACTCATTTCATTATTATAATTTTTTTAAATTTCTAGATAAAATATAATAAACAATTTAACTTTTTCAAATCTCAAAATAATAATATTATTAAAATATAATATTCTAATAATATTTTATTCAATTTTCATCTCAAATCATTATTCAAATGGCACCTTAGAATGTTTTTATAAAAAAATAAGGTCTACCAGTAAAAAAATAATTTTTCATTTAGATTCTATATTTATCTATTTTTTTAGATATTTAAATTAAATATATATATCATTTCCTCGCTTTGGATTACAATCTTTTTACAAATAATTTTCACAACCTCCTACTATTCACCTACACTCCACACTCTATCTTTTTTTTAATTTTTTTTACCAAATATTTTTTATATAAATAGTGAATAAAAAATTTGAAATAGTTTTAAAAAAATAAATTAAAAAAAATTTAAAAATATTATAAAATATTATAAAATGTGGAGTGTGGGTAAATAGTAAGAGGTTGTGTAGCAAAACCCATCTTTTTAAGGTGTTTGTAATTGCGTTTTTAAGATCCTAATTCATTGTGTTTTTAAGATCACTTATAATCGTTAAGAATGTTTCACATTACTTATTTTTTGAACATCTTCACGGTCAAATTAATAATAGGATGAATTGCAACTTATATTTCAAAATTAGAAAAATATCATTTAAATTTTTTGCCCGAATTTGAGGGTTTCAAGTAAAAGAGTGACACATTTATAAATAGGCCCTACAACATTTATTACTCATTTAATGTTCCCCAAAATATTTATAGAGTGACAATAAATATTGTATGACTCACTTTATGTGTCATTCTCTTTTATACTTTAAAATCAAACGTTCGAGTAAGAACTCAAGGAAAGGGTGATCCTTCAAAAATTAAGAGGCCAAATTAGAAATGTTACACATCATCATCATACCACACATCAACATATAATTTGTCATTTTTATCCTTCTATTTAAATAAACATATTTACATATCAATATGTGTATGTGTTTAAATAGAATGATAAAAATAACAAATTACATATTGATGTGTAGTGTAGAGGATGATAAATTTTTCATCTTTAAATGTTTTTATTTCATGAAATTAGCCCAAATTCCCTAAGTAGTTCCAGTCAAATTAACCTTGATCGGTGATAAGAATTAAAGTTTTCTGCCTGGACGTGAAAACCATAACTTAAGTTATAATATAGTTATAGTATGTTATAAGTCAAATACAAATGAATCTTGTAAAAAAAAAAAAAAAAAACTACTCTCTGTTATTTTAAAAGAGCAAAATTGTAACACCCCGATCCTCATGCTTAAGAATAAAATCATTTTTAAAAATTCTAGGAGAAACCGGAGTACTACTATTGAACTTGACTTCAAAATATCTTTCTTTGTTTTAAAGGAAGCGTAAGGTACAAAGATTCCTTATAATGCAATCTTTATTAAATACTTAAAATTCAAAACGGAGTCTGTAGAAGCACTTATTTAAATTCAATAAAATCTCATGTGCTTATCCAAATAACATATTAAACTTTAAATCATAAAACTCAGCATGACATAAACTATCTAGGTGCAGTATCATATTCATAAATATACACCTGGGGTGGTTAACAAATAAAAATATACAAAAAAATTAGTGGAATACTCAATAAGTAACATATCATATAGTAAACATAAGGTTTCTTGAAAAATATGCATACTCATAAATACATATGTAAATATTAACATGAAAATGAACTTATCTTTCACTTGTCATAGGCCAGTACCCATTGTTGACTCCCGTGAATTAAGGAAAACGAATCTAATTAAATCTCAATTCTACCTGTGGTAACGGATTATGGAATCCATACATAAGGAAGATATACTGGGTACACTACCAGCATTTACAACCTGACAATCCAATATACCCATAGCATATAGTACCTTCTTCATATCATAAGATAGCTTGTTACGTATCTTATCATTCACACTTCATCATAGTCATATTTGCATAGTTGTCATATCTTGTCATATCATAAATTTCAAGTGAAATCATATATTTCATAAAATGTCGTAATACATGTTTCTTCACATAAAATCATGATTTTTCATAAAGCATCCGATGCCTAACTCTTCACATAAAATAATGACTTTTCACAAAATATTTTAATGCATAACTCTTACATAAAATCAAGACTTTTCATAAATAATTTGATGCAATTCTTAATATAAAATTATGAATTTTCATAATTTTATCATGATTTGAATACATAAAAAGGAGCTTCCAATGGAGAGCGTACATGCAAATATTTTTATAAAAGACATTTTATTTACCGTACATACATGTACGAGTATGATCATGCTAAGTCTTATCTCGCAGCGTTAATCCAATATTTTCAACATGAAATCGATTACGTGACTTAGAATGAGAGAGAAAACATGAGGGATGTTGGTGGACTAGAGGTGCTCTACGTTATTTTGGTTAAGCAGAAACTACGTACACTAGGGCTTAAAGAGGAATGAGATATACGTAAAGTACATGGGGCTAAGCGAATATGTAAGGACTCGGTTTAAGAGTTTTAATGTGAAAATGATTTGTAAAATTGTAAGAGAGTTTTATTGGGACATGAATCCTAGTGGAAGATGGAGATGTGCATGGCTTAGAGTTTGAGAAGGGAGTCGGTTAAAGAATTTTAACATGAAGATGACTTATAGAGTTGTATCCTTGTTGGAATTGGATGTCGACGAGTTTGAGTTTGAGTTTGAGTTCGAGTTCGAGTTCGAGTTGGACTTGGTCACGATCATTCAATAAGAGAGTTTAAATTTAAAAACATGATCTAGTAGTTCATTCAATATAGGATTAGCAGTGACTGAAATTGCGTATGTGAGTTTAATCAGTAATAATATTAAATTGAAATAAATTTCTAATGGCTGATCTTTAAATTTTAAAAGAAGTCTAACTCGTTCAATAAATAATAAATGAGATTTAACCTAGTTTTTGAGTCTAATTAAAACTTCTAATCAACGTCTATAATTTATCGCTTGTGGGCTTATTCAAAATGGCCTATTAAATATATTTAGGACCAACAAAAATTATCAATATCCCGACTTTAGAATTGTTGGGCTGGATTGTTACAAAAATTATTCTTATTACCCATGAAGTATCATCTGTTTTCTTTTTTTAAAGAGCATTGCTATGCATCAGCCTACACACCACACACCAAATTGTTTTTTATTTTTTTAATTTTTTTTCAATTTTTTTTATCCTAGTCTTCTTGAAACATTTATATTTTTTTATTCATCATCCATATAATACACATTTAACAAGAGAAACGAATAAAAATAAATAAAAAAAGTTATGATGTGTGGTGTGTAGGCTGATGCAAAGATTAATTCTTTTTTAAAATCACATTAGTTATTTCAATTTTTTATTTACGCTCTAAATTATCTATGTTTTTCAATTTACATTTATACATTTAGTAATTCTAAGAGTAAATTAAAAAATAGGTGATAGCCCTCGAGAGAAGTGTAAACTCCTAGAAAAAATATTTTTACTATCCTAAAACTTTCTAATTGCCGAAAGCCTTGATTTTTAAGATGGTTTTTTCAACTTCTAGAAATAAATTAGTCCTTTGGCATAAAAAAATATTGTCAATTAGGACATACCATACATATTTTTTATGTGAATATGTTTGACTTGCAAGATTTAAAATTTAAAATTTTCTTGTAAATCAAAGCATTTCATGCCAATATTGTGGAATGTATGTTTTCTATATTGACCTGTAAATAGTCCTACATATAAGTTAGTGTAAAAGTAACAAAGTCATGCCATATACATTGTTTATAAGGAGATAAGAGTATCGTGTTCAAAGATACCTTTAAACCTAGATCGATTTTGGTGGTTGTCAAAAATCTTTAAGTTGCAAATTCAATAAAAACATTGAAATAACTATTTTACTAACGAAAACAAGTTAAGATTTGAAGAATTAGTAATTGAACTATCAATTTCGGTGGTCATGGAAAATCTTGAAGTTTCAAAAGTGCTTGTACTCTGGTTCACCCTATACGCTTTAAATTGAAATTTGAAGAAAAGAAAATTGATGTTATATAAAATGCTCATTCCCAAGAGCAAGCGAGACTACTTGGTTTAATAAACCAAACGACGTTATTTTGGGTTAGAGCTTCAGTGCCATTTCTTTCTCTCTCTCATCTCTACGACCTCTCTTTCCTGGTAAGCTTAATACGATCCTCATTTTCTTCTTCTTCTTCTTCTTCTTCTTCTATTTTCCTAGTTTTTGGTTCGTCTTAGTGTTATGTGCTTTTCTATTCCTTTACTGGTTTGGTTCTTTGGCTTATACTTTTTCGCAATAAATTTTGATGTTCTTTTTCCTTTTTGCCTAGATGTGCACAAGTTGGCAATGTGCTAGGCCTTAGGCGAGCACCATGGAAACCAAAGGTGCTCACCACCCACTTAAGCACCATGGGAGGAAAAATGCTCCTCAAAAGTACTAGCATCCAGGATAGTAAGCACGGTATAGTAAAGTGCTCACCTAGTTGCAAGGACAAGCAAAAGTGCCCACACCCAAACAAGCACAAGATGGCAAAGTGCTCACCTAAACAAAACGGTTCATCATTGGGTCATGGTCTAATAAAAATACTTTCATTGGACATTACCGTCCATTTAGATGCATGTATGAAATTTCCCCTACTTCCATATTTTTATATGGATATTTGATCTTGTAATTAAATCTTTTTTGTTGAGCGCTATTGTCATTTTTCATGGACATCCTCTTCTAGATCTCTCATTGTTTTGTTCATATTTCTTCGTATTATTGACAAATTCTCTCTCTCTCTCTCTCTCTCTCTCTCTCTCTCATGTATTTTCCCTATAATCACCACTCTTTGTGCATAAACAAGCTCCAATTTGGAGCTATTGTGTAGCCATGGCTGCGTCTAAAGGCAATAGACGTTTTATACCGCATCACCAATCCACCACCAATGCTCGATTGTCTCTAAAGAATTTATTGATGTTGTAAGTAAAATAATGCCCCACACCAAATCACTGTGGAGGTCTCATCTATTATGAATATAACAAAGAACACAAAGAGTTTAACTTTACATCAAATACTACTTTGTTAATAGAATCCTACCCTAAGTCTAATTATTGAGTCGTCTTCCAACAATTGCTTTGAGGATCCTCTTGAGTCTTATCCAATAATTGGTTATCATTATCTTCTATACGCCCCCTCAAGCATAACGGAGCAAGGACCACGTGAAGCTTGTCTACCAAAACATTAAACCATGTTGCAGCTAAAGGTTTGGTTAACTTATCTGCTAGCTAATCCTTGATAGGAATTAGACATTACGAGAACCTTGTGACTCCTTTTCACTCACAAAATAATAGTCCAATTTAACATGTTTATCCGAGCATGGAAGATTGGATTTGTCGTCATGTATGTAGCACCCACATTATTGCACCAGAGCGTGGGAGGCCGAGGTTGGAAGATATTGAGCTCAGGAAGGACAGACTTAATCCATAACAATTCAGCAGTTGCATTTGAAACAGCTCTGTACTCGGCCTCAATATTGGACCTAGCAACTATAGGTTGCTTTTTGGAGCTCCAAGATATGAGACTATGGCCATAGAAAATGCAGTAGCCACTTATGGACTTCCTGTCATCTAGAGATCCAACCCAGTCTACATCAGAGTATGCTGCTAAAGATGTGGAGAGGCTTGGCTTCAATAGAAGACCATGACGTACAAAGAACTTAAGATAGCGGAGGATCCTCTTAACCATTATCTAGTAAATTTTTGTGGGGTGATGCATAAATTGGAACATTTTTTTCACTGCATATGAGATGTCAAGATGAGTGAGAGCTAGGTACTGTAGGGCACCAACAGTACTCCGATAGAGCTAAACATCATCAACATGATCTCCATCAAAGAAAGAAAGGTGTGGGATTTGGACATTGGAGATGATACTAGTTTTGCTAGCAGCATATTGGTCCTACGTAGAAGGTCAATAATTTAGCGCTGTTGAGTGAGGAAAAGACCATTAGGAACAAAATGCCCCTCAATGCCCAAAAAATAATGCAAGTGTCCCATATCTTTGACTGGAAAATCCATAGCAATAGATGAAATAATAGAAGCAATAGCCTCTGAGCCAAAACCTATTATAATAATTTCATCGATATAGACAAGAAAATAGATACTGATGGAGCCATGATGATAAGTGAAAAGTGAAGTGTCAGCCTTAGAGTTGAAAAATCCAAGAGAGAGCAATTTATCACTAAGGTGGAAAAACCATGCCCAATGTGCCTGTTTGAGTCCGTATATAGCTTTATGGAGTTTACATACATGATGAGGCATTAGCAAATGAGTGAAACCAATAGGTTGTTGCAAATAAACATATTCGTTAAAAAGACCATGTAGAAATGCATTATGCACATCAAATTGTTTAATGGGCCACTTGCGAGAGAGAGCATGAGTAAGAACAAGTTTGATGGTGCAAGGCTTCACCACAAGCTAAAGGTTTCCTGAAAGTCAATGTTGGGTTGTTGGTGATATACTTTTGCAGCTAAATGCGCCTTGTACCGATCCAACGAACCATTGGGTTTTCTTTTTATTTTGTAAACCCAACGACAACCTACTGTGTTCATATTAAGTGTAGCCGGTACAAGGGACCAAGTACCATTCTTGAGTAAAGCATTAAACTCAACATCCATGGAAATACCCCATTCACAACGTTTGGTAGCTGAGGTGAAGTAGGTTGGTTCTTCAACAATACTTGTAGATTCAACTAAGAGAGCCTTAGGCAAAGCGTAACCGAAAATCCTATCTATGAACTTCTTTGGTTTTGTGGTGCCAACTTGTAGTCTTGTGCACATAGGATGTGTCCGAGGAAGAACACTTGAAGCTACAAGGGAAGTGGTATCAGGGGACTATTGGTCAGGAGGAGAGATATGAGACACGCGTGGTGGTGAGGAAGGTGCAGGAAAAGATCCTAAAATGGAGGAAGAAGGAAGATTCTAAATGAGAGAGGGAGGCGGACTCACGGGAGTTGGACAAAGAATAGAATCTGAGGGCATTGGAGGGGGAATGGGAAGAGTAGATGGTAATGGAGTATATGGAGATGAAGTTTGGGCATGAATAGGCATGGAACTAGAAAATGGGAAATAAGTTTCATTGAAGATGACATGTCGAGAGATGAAGACACGACCTATGGAGGGATGAAGACACTTGTAACATTGATGATGACCGCTATAGCCCAAAAATACACAACATTGTGATCGAAAGAGCATTTTATGGGATTGATAAAGACAAAGATATGGCCAACATTCACAACAAAAAAAACACAAGAGATTGTAATCAAGAGCCTTATGAAACAATTTTTCAAAGGGGAGAAATATTTGAAAAGACAGGGGTAGAAAGGTGATTAATTAAGTAACAAGCCATGTCAAAGGCATAATCCCAATATTTGTAGGGGAAGAAAGAGTGAGAAAGGAGGGCAAGACCTGTTTCCACAACATGACGATGTTTACATTCAACGGAGAGGTGATGAATGCCAAGAGATGAGAAGAATTTTCCAAGAGAACAAAATTCTCCACCCCAATCAGTTTGAACTATTTTAATTTTGCGATCAAATAACCATTTCGTGTGTAAGTCAAATGAGCGAAATAGAGGAAGAACATTAGATTTTTGAGCAATAAGAAATAACCAGGAAAATTTACAAAAATGATAAACAAAAATTACATAATACTTATTGCCTAGACTAGATAAACACGGGACAGGACCCCAAACATAAAAAAAAAAGAAAAAAAAAAAAAAAGAAGATCCAAGGGACAAACATTGACCTAAAAAATGGTAGTTGATGGCTTTTACCTTATTTACAAACACCATAAACCGGTGCAACTTTAGTAGAAAATACTGGTAAAGAAAACTGAGAAACAATAGATTTAACTAGACGGAAGGATGGATGTCCAAGATGAACATGCCAAGTTTGAAATGGGACACAAGGGGACAGATGAGCTTGAGTTGACGTGGTGCAAGAAGGAACATGCCAACTTTGTCCTTGACACAAAAATAAGATCCATGAAATTCAATAAATACATGATTGTCAAAAGTGAATCTGCTAACCGAAAGTAAGATCTTCCGAATATTGGGCACAAGTAGCACATTCTTTAATAAGAAGGAAGTATGATCAAGAGATAAATGAGAGGTTCCAACATTAGCAACATTCAAACCTATGCAACCACCAATGTGAATTTTGTCTTGTCCATGATATGGCTCAGAAGTCAAGTTCAAGTTTTGAAGGTCACTTGTGAGATAAAGGGTGGCACTGATGTCAACATACCAATTGGGATCAAAAGAGGCTGGGGGAGTGGTGACAAAGGCAGAAGCTTGCTGCTGTTGGAGTGATTGTTGACCCTAAAATGCATGATCAAAATTATCCCAGCAGGTAAGTGCAAAACGGCCTTGTTGATGAAGAGTCTGATATAGAGCTAGAGTGGTGGTGGCCACAACCATGGCCACTAGAAGGACCACTATGACTAGACAAGCCTTGTCCATGCCCAGAACTAGAACGAGTAGCAATATTCGCAGCAACAACAGCAGCCTTAGTGGCAGAGTTCCGGTGTTCCAACCGAGCTTCGTAATTACGAAGATGACCAAAAATTTCATCAAGAGACATAGAATCAACACAAGTGATCACTGCATTCACTAAAGGATCATAAGTCAAATCCAGTCCAGCCAGTATATAGGAGACCAGCTCACAATCTTCCAAGGGTTTGCCAATAGCATGGAGCATGTTTGAGAGGGATTTAGCCTTCTGAAAGTAGTCAGAAATTGTTGCATCAGCCTTTTTAAGGGTAGCGAGCTGGTATCTGATACGAGCATAGGATTGGGAAGAAAACATACACTCCAGAGCAACCCAAACGTCACTAGCTATGGTGAGGCCAACCATATGAGTAAGGATACTTTCAGAGAAAGAAGAAACAAGAATGAGGCTAGGGATGACTTGATCTAGTTGATACCATTAAGTGTAGCCTGGATTAAGAGTTGGGGCCAAGGAAGCATCCATAGAAGTAGACGGTAAAAATTGAGGTGGTGGAACAACACTGACATCAACATAACCATAGAGTTGTTGCCCATAGAGATAAGGTGTAAACTGAGCCTTCCAAAGTACATAATTGTCTTTTGTAAGTTTAATAGAAAGAAAGTGAGTGAGATTAAAGGGGAGGAAGAACAGGAGCAGTATATATAGAAGGGATATTGAAAGAAACAAAGGAAGACATGGTTGAAAGAGAGTGATTTGACGTCAGTGTTGTGGCTCTAATGCCATGAAAAATTTACTGATGCTATAAGTAAAATAATGCTCCACACTAAATCACTGTGGAGGTCTCGTCTATTATGTATATAATAAAGAACACAAAAAGTTTTAGTTTACATCAAATACTACTCTGTTACTAGAATCCTGCACTAAGTCTAATTATTGAGTCTTGCACTAAGGATCCTCTTGAGTCTTATCCAATAATTGGTGATCATTATCTTCTATAGTCTCCACCAACCCTAGGAAGCTCGGACTTTTATTGAACTGCTGGCCAATGATGAGAAGAAGGTGATCTCTACTCAAGGTCTCTCTCTCTCCCCAAGACACACACATATACACGCATACAATGCCTTTCACACTAGAAACTCATGGGCCTTTTGTTGCTATTAGTCTGCATATCTTCAGAATTCCTTGCAAAGCTACATGAAAGATATTTCCAGAAGTCCCAAATCGTTGATTGAAAAGCCATGCATGTAAATTGAGATCCACAATCATTGTAACTAGTCCAGTTTTGGATAAATTTTGGAACTGAACCGGTATATACATGTTTTAGAAATTTTAAAATCGATAAAGACCAGTTTCTCACCGAAACCAAAACTTTTAGTTTCTTCGATTTTTGTCCGATCTGGTCAAGTTTTTTGGTTTACCATTTACATGTGTGGCACTACATAATTTTAGTATGATGGTTTTTTCAATGCTAAACTTCATTGTTAGAATTTGCTATGATTATTAACAATTAATAATTCGTTAGTGTTAAATTATACTAGTATAGTATAAGTAGTGTCTAACTTAGAAGTAAGACTAATAGAGTTGAATAATAAGATTAAGATAGTATAATTAGTAGTATAAGTAGCCTAATTTATATTAAATGCCATATTAGTTTTATGTTATAAGATTAATAAATATGAATAATAAGATTAAGATTTCATGTTATATTAATTAGCAATTTAGCATATAAAATATAATATAATATTAAAAATTATATTAATATAAAAAATTAAAATATATGTATATACCGGTCAAGTTCGGTTCAAATCAATTTTCAAAATATGAACATCAGTGTATACCGATTTTGTTCCAAAATATGAAAATTGATATCGAACCGGTTAGGACTAGTTACAAGCTGGAGGTAGGTTCGGTGGTTCGGTTCAACCAGTTTTCTAAATTTTTTTACACTCCTAGGTCCTACTGTTGGTCTGGTTTTCTCATACCGATGACACCATCATAGATTTGGCTTTGATGGTTCTCATGCTGACAACCCCATCGTGGGTTTGTGTCTGTTTCATGATTGATTGCGGTATGAGATGTAGATTTCTAGTTGTCCATCGGATGCTTTTTGGTCGTGGAGATTTTTGGTTTTTATCGGGTGGTTTGATTTGGATCAGGGTGTTTCTATCTAATTTTATTTCTTGTAAATATTTTAGCCCAACCTTGAAATTTTTGCAAAGGCACTCTGGTCAGATAAGTATCTGCAATAGGGTATCTCAGTCCGATATGGGATCTATTGAGGGGCTCTTTTGTCCAAGTCATTACACGAATTTCGTAGACTGAACTTGCTCTTTTATTTCGTAGATGTATTTACTATATCTAATTCTAATTTTATTATAACAAGATATAGTAAAAAATAAAAAAGATAAAGAAACTTTGCATTTAAAGAAGAAATAATGCTATGATTACATAAATCTTAATATTAAGAATAAAATAAAACTAGACTAAATTGGATGGTATAAAGATTAAAAAAAATTATCTTGCAGTTCCAGGCTTTTAATTTTTAGAATTTAGAATATATGGAAACAACATTATAATCTTCATTAGAGTGTAAACTAGGAAAATAAAATTAACAAAAATCATAATTTTTATTATCATTATTATTAGTTCTCCTTATTTATTACTGTAATTCCCATGTAATTGTTATATTGATGCAAGCTAGCAATCCTAGTAAAGTTATATCCGGTAAAGAAATTAGGATTTGAGAAAGTTATGGAGCCTAGAGTTAATATGTAAAAGGTAAGTCTTGTACAATTTATTGAGTATTTAATACTATTCAAGAGATTCATGCAGACAATGATAAATTTTGAAAGAGAAACACTACTTTGTCTCCTACATTTGCCCACTTTATTTGACCGCTCGGTCAAATTTTTTTTTTTTTTACTTAGTGATTAAGGAAGTGATTTTAAATGTATTAATGTATTTTTTTATTTTTTAAATGTATTTAAATATATAAAAAAATGTGAAAAGTAAAATTAAAAAAAAAAAAAAATTTGCATTGGGCAGTAAGCCCAGCGGTAACTTTGGGGCGGCAGACTAGCTGCACCCATTTTGCAAATAGAATTTTTATCCATTTCCTTCATAATGGATAGCATCAATACAGTGTGTTTGGATAGTGAAATTAGAATTTTTGGTTTAGATGAAAGTTTAAAATATTATATTTTAATATTATTATTGTTTTGAAATTTGAAAAAATTAAATTGTTATTATATTTTGTATAAGAATTTGAAAAAATTGTAATGATAAGATTAAATAAAATGAGAATTTTATAATTCATCTTACTTACCAAATTTATCGATATTCAGTTATTTTATATTACGTTGAAAATTGAAATGACAAAATATCCCAATTATAAATTTAAGTTGCAGAGTTGACTTTATGCATATGTCAATCTTTTTTCCGATCAACACCCTAGTATTTAGACAAAAAATTTATGAATCTTTTAAATTCGGAGACTTGAGATCTTACTCGGGAATTGTGGGTATGTTTCAAGTCGAATTGTCTTTAACTCTCTACTGGGTTTTGGTAATTAAGGTTAAACATGATTCATATCAAAGTTTTGAATTTCATTTCGTTTCCGTCAAAGTAGTTTGAATTTTCCGTTCTGGTGTATTATCCGTACACAATAGATCCTCATTTTGCTTTGTTCCTAATTTTGGCCATTCCTGCCGATTCCAATCCATTTCGGCTTGTAATTTAAGACTACATTTCATTTAGACTGTTTTAACGATAATTTTATAATTTCTTTGAGTTTACATGATATTTTTATAAATTTTAAATATAGATGGCGTTCACATAATTTTAAAATATAAAAAATATTTATATTTTAAATTTTTGTTGTAACTTTAATTATGTCTCATCATTTTTTTTTTAAATCTTATCATTTTTAATAATTTCTCGACTCTTTTTTTTTTTTTTAATTTTTTTTATGTCTAAGTCAAGTTTGAGAGTTTTTTTAATATGATCTTTTAATATCAATATCTTTACTCTTTTTTTTTTAATATTTTCAACATAAATTCATTTTAGAAATCTTCAGTTCGTCCACACAAACATATATATATACACACATACACTTATATAAATAAGTATTTATTTTATTAATTATATGTGTGTATATATATATATATAACTAATCGAAACAGTAATTCAGAACGCACCGATATCAAAATATTTCATTCTAATACTAAACTGGCCAGAGTGTGGAATATTGAAATGAATTTAAAACAATATTGATTCTTAATATATCTATATATAAATATATATTTATATTTCACCCATGAGATGATATACTGATCAGATTAGTGTCAATTGGGCATAAGATCATGATCGGTACACCGTACTACTACTGACTTAGGGTTTTATTCATTTATTTTTTTTTTCAATTGTTAGCTAGCTCCTTGGGTTATTACATGGAAAAAGAGACATTGTTTTCACTAGGAGCTAGCTAGCCGGTCATCTACAGAAAAAATGTAGAAGATTCTGTACGTTGCAGATCAATTAATTAGCAGTAACTCCTCATGTAAACCATGATAAGAGTTTTCTTCAAGGTATCAAAATCGTGACCCTTTTTTTCCACTTTTAAGGTGCCCCACAGCTTTTAGTCATGAGTTCAGAAGGAAAGCATGCATGCATGGAACGGACACGGTACTACAAGCTAGTGCAGATCATCAATCGCTAGACAAGCAGAGAGGCAAGGTATGATTTGTATATATCATGCAGACAATGACCCGTTAGTGGGGGGACATGTAAATGGTTGTACGTACGTACGTAGACGTTTGTTTATAGATATACGCAAGGAATATACCCTCATATTGTGCTGTTAATTGCCACAGCCAGAGAAATTTGGAGATCAGGTATAAATTATTTGCAGACAAATTTACAGAAGAATCACTCTTTTTGAAAAGTAGAAGCATTACTCTTGTCTCATTACAAGAAAAATAAATATTTGTAATAATTTTTACAATAAAAATAACTATTTGTAACGAAAACAAATTCATTTTAACTAGAAATAATCATTTTGCTGGAAATAATTAGTTGCAAATAAGCAGTTTTCTTATAATGTCTACATTATATCTAAGGAATAATTGGAATTTGTTTGATGGTCCGATTGACTTAACAAGGTGGAAAGGATATAGTTGATAATGGGTAATAATCATATACCCATGATGGATATATCTATACCTTTCAGTTATAATATTATAACATTATAAAATATGAAAAGTTGCCCTTGTCACCCAAAAACAAAACGATTCCTTTTTATTTTGAATCTAATTTGGTTGAGATCTTCTATTTCAAGATATACGAAAAAATTAGTTATGTAACACAATCTAATTAGTTCACTACAAGAAAAACGACAAATTAATTGCAATGAGAATGACTATTTACGACGATAATAGACTCATTTAGATAGAAAATAATCATTTTCGTAACATATAACTGATCACATTTCATAACATATAACTGATCAAATGATCCGAATAAATTGTGCAAATGAAGAATATAGATAATTAGTGGGTGCAAGAGAAACTTTACTAATTTAGGGTGTAAAATGAAAAACAATTAATGTTAGTTTTTGGACAAAAAGTATATAATCTACCATGAAAATAACATCATATACTATTCGAATTGAATTTGTATAAATGTTTTATAAATATCTCGATGTTGTAATTAAAGAAACATCAACTATAATACTTATTTGTATTTTATAATACTTGTCAAAGTGTGTCTCAAGCTTTTATGATCAAAGTAAGTTAATCTACCACATTTAGAAGTATTTCAAATCATGTAGCATGCATGAACTCCAAATGTTTTCTCTAAAACTAACATTAAGCTTGTTTTTACTGATGATCATGTAGTCCAGCCATCAGACATGACATATAAGCTATCAAATCTCTGAGCTAGGTAGGACATGAGGAAGGGAGGGAGGCCAGGATGGTCGCACTGATTTAAAAAAAATAATAATAATAATAGACTTTTAATGAATGTCACAGTCACAATGATGCCCCCATAAAAATCCAAGCCCATGAATATCTTTTAAGCAATCCCAGTCCTTGAAGCATTGCCAACTTTCTCGCATTCTCTTCCTCTCTCTTCCTCTCATTGATCTACTATATAATATTATTTGTTTTTTCTTGGCCGCAATTATTCCTCTATATCCAAGACACTAGAATCTAAAATATTAAATAATCAACAAATAAAATTATATACTAAAAAAAGTTTATATATATTTAGTAATGATATATTCACAACACATTCTATAACACATTCTATAATAATATGTTAAAATGAAGACATTTTGATAAAATATTATTATTTTTTACTTTTATATAGTATTTTATCAAAATATCCCCCATTTTAATACATTATTGTAGAATATATTATAGATAAATCATTTTCCATATAGATTTGCACTGATTATTACGAAGGACTTTGTTACACTCACAGAAGATTTGTCTTACAGAGAATCCTCACTGAAAGGTAATTTTTATTTTTTGGCTTTTTTTCAATCAATTTTTTAAATAATTCAAATATTTTTAAAAAATATAAAAAAATCATAAATTTATTAAAACATAATTTCTTAATCATTATATAAAAAGAAATTAAAAAATAAAATAAAATACAAATCGATAGAAACTCTACGTAGGAATGGTATTTTCCTATTATGAATGGACGTTGCAACATCCACAGATCGTGAGGCCACCGAATAGAGTAAAGGGAAATGCTTGTCTGCCGCCCCAAGTGTACCGCCCAAGTGTACCGCTTGGGCAAATTTTTTTTTTTTTTTTTTTTAACTTAGTGATTAAGGAAGTGATTTTAAATGTATTGATATATTTTTTTTATTTTTTAAATTTATTTAAATATGTTTAAAAAATATGAAAAGTAAAATGAAAAAAAAAAAAAAAAATTTTGCACCGAGCGGTACGCCCAGCAGTAAACGCTGGGCGGCAGAGTAGCTGGATCCGTAGAGTAAATGTGTTTTTTTTTTCTTCTTTTTCATTAATTTTTTTAAAGCTTTAAATATTTTTTAAAAAAAAATTTATAATATTATTTAAAAACAATTTATTAATCATTAAATAAAAATAAAAAATAAAAAATAGAGGGTGTTGGAGCAAGCAGTTTCCATTATGAATTAGGTCCTGATTCTGGATGAAGGGGGACAGTACGTACTGAAGCGTCTTGTCCCATCCTCCATAAAGGATGAAACGACGATGGACTTTACTTTTTTTTGTGTCGGCCAGCAAGCAAACAAAGAAGAACAATCCGTAACCGTACCTAGTCTTTCCCCTCATACATAGAAACGATATATGAAATAACCCTATCGATCAATATTATTGTACGTAAGTACCGCATGCAGGTTCTTAACAGTTTTCGTTTTGTTAAATAATATTTACAGCATCTTGTTTCGTCTCCATCCAGATTGGAGTACATGCATACGCTGATCATAAACAATGGTAGGTAAGGAGGAACCTTTCGACTTTCAGATTTGCTACACAACCTCTTATTATTCATTTACACTCCAAACTTTATACTTTTTAATATTTAAAAAAAAAAAATTTTAAAATTTTTTTTTTGAAATATTTCAAATTTTTTATTCACTATTCATATAAAAAAATTTGATAAAAATAAAATTAAAAAAAAGGGTGAAATATGAAATATGGTGAATAGTAAGAGGTTGGAAAGATTATTTCTTCGATTTTATCCATAATAGTATTTCCACCCTTCAATCAAGGGTACTACCATGCATTAAAGGATACAACCATTCAGTAGTAGTTGTCTTTATCTATCACGTCCATTATCATATCTTCAATAAATATTTTAAAAGACAAATTTTATAAAATTAAATTAAAAAATAGATATCAATCTATATAATACGTTAGATTTATTTTATAATATAATTAATAATTTTAAAATTTGAAGTAACACATCAAGTCTCGTCAATGAACGTAACTAGATCTAAGAAATTTAAGGCCCTCTATACATTTATCAATAATGTTCTCAATAAATCTATATGTAAAAATCATGATCATGTCCTAATTGTGAAAGAGAAGTACTACAGATATGAAGAGATTATAAAAAAGTAAACTTACAAACTCATGATCATGTGTCTTCATAAAATTCGTTAGATTATCTACTTTATAATAAAAGTAATTTTACAATTTAACATACCACATTAAGCTACGTCATTTTGTAGATTTATTTTTATATAATCTTTTTGTAGCAGAAATATTTCTCATTGTGAAATTTTATATATCATTGATGGACACCTGTTTTAGTCAATATCGGGACTTTCTAAATTTACAAACTAATTGGCCATCATAGTAGAAATGGTTCCTATAACAAAGGAAATTGACTACTTTATTACCATGAAATAAGTTTATTTTAATTTGATGAATGACAATTTAACTAGTAATTTTAATAGTAAACGCAAACGGCCTTTATACGATAAGGCTGTATTTATCATTCTTTTCGTAAAAAATAATTTGATCAAATTATTGTAATCAGTTCGTTAAATTCATGCATGGTTTTATTACATTCGATGATGCAAACAATTAATATTTTGATAAAATATTTTCATCGATGTGGCTAGCTACTTCTAAAATATTTTGATAATGACAACTTCATTAGCATCTGTTCATTTATTTCATCCTTTGGTTGATCAACAAATACAAGAATAAAATATCACTCAACTGCATGCCGATACCCCCCTCGTTTGGTTACACAGAACAGATGAGATGAAAATTAAAAATTGAATAAGTTATTGTTAGAATATAATTTTTTAATATAATTTTTCTTTTTTGGATTTGAAAAACTTAAATTGTTTACTGTATTTTGTGTGGGAGTTTGGAAAGACTGTAATGATTAAATGAGATGAGTCAAGATGATTTGTATAACAAAACGACCATAGAATTAATTAGGATTTTCTTCTTGCTCCTACAACACTTTAACTATTAATAGCTACAAATTCATTAAGTAGCATCTAAATGATTTACTCATTAATTACTTGTCCCTAAAAAATGTCATACTTTATGAATTTTGATCCCAAGCATAAAATACGCCATATATAATCCCAAGTATCACTCTACTATATATACTTGCCATATACGCCATATGAATTTATTTATGTTTTCTGTTTCGGCAGTATATATCTCATCAGTTCACAAGGTAGTATTGTCTCCCAGTTTTAGTATTGTCTCTTTGCATCTGCAAGGTAGTATTGTCTCCCAGTTTTTAGGAGTCATAGTTTTGTCGTGTGCATGGGAATGGAGGAAGAGGAACTGACCAAAAGGTGGGAGAGATTGCATTTGTCTTAGGAGGAAAGTACTGTGTTCCAAGTGCCTAACGAAGGGGAGACAGATAGTTTCTCACGTAGAAAGTACTGTATTATAGGGGGGATACTGGCAGATAAGGGTATAAGCAATGAAGGTTTTCGTGTAACGATGTCACAAGTGTGGAGATTGGAGGGTTGGGTGCAATTCAAGAACCTTGGTAACCATAGGTTTTTTATTGCATTCCAACATGTGTCTGATAAGGAGAAAGTTCTTGGGGGTAGACCGTGGTTCTTTGATCGTAATATTCTGTCTCTTCAAGAAGTTAATGAGAAATTGCCTTTGAGTGCAGTTAAGTTTAATTTTGAACCTTTTTGGGTGTAGTTGCATGGTCTTCCTTTGGCTGCCATGACAGAGGAAGTTGGAACTCAACTTGGTGCAGCAATTGGCAAAGTGATTAGAGTTGATGTAGATTCTGATGGAAAGGCTTGGGGTAAATGCATGAGGGTGCGAGTGGCTGTGAATCTGAACAAACCTTTGTTAAGGGGGAAGTGGTTGATGTTGGATAACCAAAAACATTGGATTTCTTGCAAGTATGAGTGGCTTCAGAACATTTGTTTCATGTGTGGTATTTTATCTCATAAAGGTCACAGCTGTAGTCAAATGAAGGGTCACCCTCCAGAAGATGATATGTCTCGAGAGCAATTTGGTCCTTGGATCCGGACTCAGCCTATGAACTCTACCATCTTTGATTATAGCAAATATGGTGGTTCTAATGGTTCCAAACATCAGCAGGGATGGCACAAGGCGGAGATGAGTGGTGCAGTTGGAGTTGAAGCTAAAGATAGAAAGTGGTGCACTGGGGAGGATTCCCAAGCTTCAATCAAGGAGCCTCTACAAGGGAAGTCTGCAATCTTGCCATGTAAGGAAAATGTTGTTGGTAAGGAAGATACGGGTGCCTATTCTACTGGTGGGAGTTTCCTTAAAGGGAGGGGATTGAATTTGAAAGTTCAGGATTTGATATCAGAGACCCCAATTAGTGCAAGACAACATGAGAGTAAGATGATAGCTAATCAAGGGGATTCTTCCCTTATGGAAGTAGAAGCAGCTACGGTCTCTACTGAACACTTGCCTAAAAATGATATGTTCATTTTTGGTAAGGGTAATTTAGAGAAAGGCAAGAAATCAGTGGATGACGATCTCAATCTTTTTGGGAATTCTGTCAAAAGGAGGGGGGCCACGTGGAAAAGGAGGGCAAGAGAGGTAATTTCTCACGAGATTAAGGAGGAGGGGGTGACTACTAGAAAGAGGGGTATAAGTGGTAAGAGTTCTGAAGTGGAGTTGGCTTTATCGAGTAAGAAAACAAGGCTGAAGGAAGTCATTACTAAGAACTGTTTTGATAATGAATTGGTGGAGGCTGCCCTACAGCCCCACCAACAGCCATGATAGGCCTTAGTTGGAACTGTAGGGGGCTTGGAAACCTCCGTACAGTTAGAGAACTTCACTTGCTAGTGAAAATTAAGTGGCCCAAGTTTGTTTTCTTAATGGAAACAAAGTGTGGAAGGAAACAGGTGGAAAAGGTGAGGACTAGACTGGGGTTTGATTGTAGTATTGTGGTTGAAAGAATGGGTTTGAGTGGGGGCTTAGCTTTTATGTGGCATAGTGAGGATAAGTTTTTTCTTCAATCTCATTCTCAGAACCATATTTCTATGATTTGGCAGCAGGAGTATAGTGATGATAAAGTGTTGTTGACTGGTTTTTATGGTTTTCCAAATACAACCTAGAGAAGGAATAGTTGGAAGCTATTGAGGTTATTGAAACCAAGTGATGAGATGGCATGGCTTTGTTATGGGGATTTTAATGAGTTCTTGCATCACCATGAAAAACAAGGGGGAGCCAGGAGACCATATCAGCAGATGGAAGAGTTTAGAAGTAATGTGGATTACTGTGGCTTGAGTGACATGGGGTTTGAAGGCAACAAGTTTTCTTGGTGCAACAATAGAAATGGGCCTTACTTTACCAAAAAGAGATTAGACCATGCCTTGGGTAATATGGAGTTGAATAAGAGATTTTTAGACTGTTGCATATAGGCTCTTGCTGCGTATTCATCTGATCATAGTCCTATTGTGATGCATCTAAGGAAGGGAGTGAGAAGGTATGTCATTGAAGGGGGTGCGAGGGAGAGGATTTTCAGATATGAAGCTTCTTGGAAACTACATGAGGAATGTTCTAAGATTGTTGCCAATTGCTGGTCCTCTCAGGTGCTGCAAAGAGGGTCTCACTTATGGATGTCTCAAAAATATCTTGGAAATTGTAAAGAAGCTCTTGTGAAGTGGAGTAGAACCACCCTTAGACAGCATAGAAAAGAAACTCAAGTTAAGATGCAACACCTGGCTAATCTGCAAGAATCCAATACTGGTACCAGTTCTGAGTTTATTAAGGAAGTACAGCTGGAAATTGACAAGTTTCTGGAAGAGGATGATGTTAAATGGAAGCAAAGGGCAAAGCAAGCTTGGCTCAAAGATGGGGATAGAAACTCTAAGTACTTTTACAGGTGTGCTAACCAGAGGAGGAAAACTAATGAGGTCACGAGCTTGACTAAAGAAGATGGCAGTATGACTAGGGACATGGAGGAAATTTCTGCATGCTTTGGACAGTACTACCAGTCTCTTTTCACATCATGCAATCCAGTTGGGATTGAGGAGTGCCTTACCAGTTTGGAAATGAACAGCATGCTTGAAGCCAAGTACACTACAGGGGAGGTGAAAGAAGCCTTATTCCAAATGAACCCTTTGGGCTCTCCTGGACCCGATGGATTCCGTGCAGAATTCTACCAAGTGCATTGGGATATTGTTGGTGATAAGGTCACCCAAGCTGTGTTAGAAGTTCTCAATTAAGGGGGGATATTAGTTGTATTAATGATACATATATTGTGCTTATTCCCAAAGTGAAAGGTCCTAAAACTGTTCTGGACTTTAGACCCATCTCATTGTGCAAAGTATTATATAAGGTGGTGTCAAAGGTTCTTGCCAACAGACTAAAAAAGATCATTCCTCATATTATCTCCCCAACACAAAGTGCTTTTGTTCCTGGGAGATTGATTCTTGATAATGTGATAGTAGCTTTTGAAGCCATGCATTCCATGTCTATAAAAGGAAGGAGGCAGCAAGGTCACATGGCAATTAAACTAGATATGAGTAAAGCATATAATCGTGTTGAATGGGGATTCTTGAGAGCAGTTATGGTTAAAATGGGCTTTAATGAGAGATGGATCAAGCTGGTTATGGGTTGTGTGTCATCTGTATCTTACTCAATTCTCCTTAATGGATCTTCCCAAGGTTTCTTCAAACCATCTAGAGGCATTAGACAAGGGGATCCACTTTCTCCTTATCTTTCCTTTTGGTGGCTGAAGTGCTCAGTAACCTTTTCAATTGTGCTGAAAGAGTAAAAAGCATTCATGGTTATCCTATGAGCAGGGGCCAAGTTATCATTAATCACTTGTTTTTTGCAGATGACAGCTTGCTCTTTTGTAGAGCAAATGCAGGGAAATGGGCCGTTATCAACACTTTTCTCAGCCTTTATGAGGAGGCATCGGGGCAGAAGTTAAATAAAGACAAAACTGTAATTCACTTCAATGCCAATACTCGACAAGAAACTAGAGATTACATCTTACGGATTGCTGTTACAAGAGCTACTACATGTTATGAAAGGTATCTTGGTTAACCTGCACTGGTGGGGAGATCAAGATACAATGCTTTTAAAAGTATCCTAAACAAAGTAAGGAGCAGGGTGAGTAATTGGAAGGCTAAGTTTCTCTCTCAGGCAGGTAAGGAGATTCTCCTCAAAGCTGTGATTCAAGCACTCCCTACCTACTGCATGGGAGTATTTAAATTACCAAAGACTTTATTGAAGGAAATTAATAGAGTGATGCATCATTTCTGGTGGGGCCAACAGGATAAGGAGAGTAAAGTGCATTGGGTTTCATGGAGTCAAATGGGAATGGCAAAGGAAGCAGGAGGTATGGGTTTTAGAGAGTTTGAGAGTTTTAATTTAGCCTTGTTGGCAAAGCAAGGCTGGCTTGTAATTCAATTTCCTGAATCTTTGGCTTCCCAAGTTCTCAAGGCCAAATATTTCAGAAGTTCTAACTTTCTTCAGGCTAAGTTGAGAGCAAGACCATCATACATTTGGAGGAGCATTTTGGCTACTAGAGGTCTCATTGTGAAAGGTTCCATGTGGAGAATAGGGAGTGGTCAAGAGACCAGAATCTAGAAGGACAAGTGGTTACCTCAACCTTCCACCTTCATGGTCCAACGTCAAGGTCAAGATATAGATGAGAAGGCAAAGGTTGCTGATCTTATTCATGAGGACACCAAGCAATGGGATAGAGAGAAGATTTTACATATGCTTGGACTTGTAAACGCTGCTGTCATTTAGAGGATTCCTGTGAGCTCAACTGGTGCTAAAGACAAGCTTATATGGTTAGGCACTAAGGATGGGGGATTTACAGTGAAAAGTGCATACCATCTACAGAAGGAACTAATTGTAGATCCTAGGGGTCAGTCATCTCGAGGTGCTCAAATCTTTAAAGACTGGACTTGCTATTGGAAATTTAAGTTTCCCAATGCAGTTAAGGTTTTTATGTGGAGAGCCTGTTTAGAGTCCTTGCCAACAATGTTGAATCTATTCAAGAAAAAGGTTGTGGACTCTCATTTTTGTCCAATATGTTGCAGAGAATAAGAGTCAGTTGCTCATGTTTTGTGGAATTGTGCTTCAGCAATAGATGTGTGGAATCAATGGTCCATTATGCTTCAAAAAAGCTCTGTGAGGGCAGGGAGGTTTTTGGAGATCTTTGAGTTTTTAAATTCTCATTGTGAGTGACAAACCATGCAGTTATTTGTGATGACTGCGAGGAGAATTTGGCAGAGAAGAAATAAGCTAGTCTTTGAAGGTTCCTTCTTGCACCCTACTATACTAGCCCAGACTGCTGCTCACCAACTCATAGATTTTAAAGCTGCTCAGTTGGCTCCTTATTCAACTACTCGAATGCACCTAAATCATGCTGTGACATGGCCTTCTCCTCCTGCTGGAGTAATTAAGATAAACTGGGATGCTGCATTGTGGGAAGTTCACGATAGATTGGAAATTGGTTTCGTAGCTCGAGATCATGAAGGTAATATTTTGGCTTCTAAAATGGTGGCTAAGGCTGGTTGTGTGGTTCCCTTACTGGCTGAGGCTATAGGAGTCTTTCAAGCTACCATTTTTTCATCTAAACTAAACTTGGCATCAGTGATCTTTGAAGGTGACTCTCTTCAGATTGTCCAAGGTCTTAATCTTCACAAAGAGAGATGGGATAGTGTGGGACTGATGCTGTCAGATACTAGATTTTTATTAACTTGATTTGAACATTGGCATATTAGTTTTGTTAAGAGAAGTGGCAATGAAATTGCCCACTGTTTTGCTAAAAGAGCCTTAGAGCTTCATGAGGAATCATTTGAAATGGTCATTAGACCCAATTGTAATGTGTTTCCTCCTTTGTCTTTGAGATGAATAAAACAGTATATTTCCATTAAAAAAAAAACGTTCACAACATCAAAATGGGGTAGGGAAGGAACCCAGACACGCCACGGGTTGGCATTCAAACAATTATGGCTGAACGCGAGATCAAGATCGACGAATTCTAATGTCTGTCCTCTCACTACAACTGCCGCTATCGGGTTACCTCTGGGAATGAGCCTCCTAGCTCCATAACTGCCTTGTGTGGGTTGCCATCGAGAATGAGTCAATAGTCTCAACAAGTGCCTAAGATGAACCTAGGGATTTGATGGCTCTTTGACCACTTAGCATGGGCTACTGCAAACAAACTCAAACTTTATGGCAAAACAACAACACTAACGTTAAATTGCCTCAAGGGACACTAAGTTTGTTAGCATCAAAGAAAACAAAAAAATCACAAATACAGAAAATGCGCTTTTCGTGCTCTTATATCACAAACAATAAACTATCATAAACGAATATCAATTATACACCTACACGAACAAATATCTTACAGGCCTATCCTTAGAGGTCTTTACAAGGAATTTACAGGCTTATCATTAGAGGCCTTTACAAGAAATTTATGAGTCTTCTCAAGGTTTGCACTTGGAGATATTCGTTGCATCATACAACAATAGAAAATCAAGGGCAAGTCTCCAGACTTGATTTTTCAATAGTTTTCGTAGACTACCTCTACCATGAATATTAACTCTTATATTGATGATTTTCAAGACCTTCTTGTTGGACAACTCGACCTTAAGAATTAAGGGCATCTATTGGATATTAAATGAACTAGGGTCCAACCCATTGGAAGCCCATTACCAGGGTTAAAAGGAAAGTTGACCGATGAAAGTGATATAAGGCAAATAAGATTCAATTACTCCAAAGAAGGAATGAGACCTCTATAAAAGAAAGAGACTACTACGAACGTAGAGGAGCAGATATCTCTACAAGGAAAAATTTTTACCATCTCAAGAGACACTCTCTTAGAAAGTCAATTTCTTCAACCTCTGTGGAACTCTATTTTCCTCCATTATATTGAGAGCTATAGGAGGTCATGAGAGACTGTAAAATCATCAAATATAGTGAGTTTTACCCCCAAACAAACCATAGACATAGACTTTTATGCCGAACTACGTAAATCTATATATCTCTCGCTCATTATTTACAGTTATATGTTTTATATGTTGTTTGATTCATAGATGACCATCCGGGCACTATATCAATTTCCAATCCATCATTGTGGGTCATTCAACCATATTGTTGGGTTCTACTCTGTCGGAAAAATGCATCAACATGTCATGTGTATATAAAAGAGAAGAATGGAATGAAATTGCTGATATTTCACAGCGTGGACGTAGCCGAATCTCTTTCTATCTTTTGTATACATCTTGTTTCATAATTTTCCTTATTTTGTTCCTCGATATACACCCGGAGTAACTTTTTAATTTGTTGAGTATTGAGAGCATGCACTCCACGTTGTCACATTGTGTGTATATATATATATATTTATATGAAGAAATAGAGCGAGCTTCGGGAATTTAAAAAGCGATCATACAACAATTTCTTTTTGGCTGTATAGTTCATATATTCAAACTTTAGATATGACTGGTAGGGCGCACATATTGATTCTTTGTGGCCACAGTTCAGGTCCCATGCGTAGAAATCTCTCGATCTGTTAATTGCTTTGACGCAAAAGGCACCAATAAGGAAGAAACAAGAAAAAAGTGACAGGGAACAGTACAGAGGAAGATTTTAATTGAATGATATAGCATTCATATGCATCTTCAATCTTCATTTTCTCTGAAATTAATTCCATGTGTTTAGTAATTAAAAAGGATCATTGGATTCCACAATTATTATATGTTATTCCATAATCCAGGCTGATCTGCACTATATGCATGCATGCTAGGCTGATCTGCACTCTTTTTACCCCCCTTCTTAGGTGTGAAATTTGCAGTTTTCAGTACCCACCAAAGAATCAAATGGCAATATTGATAACAAAAAAGGAAACACATAAACAGGACAGAATTGGCAATATTGGGTAGTTTGTCTTCTGATTTTTCACAACCCTTGCAATGTATTGGCTGGAAACCACGCCACTTAATAAAAACATTTATAACTTTCTCTCCTTGTTAATAATGCTGACTTGCTAGCAATTTCGTACCTGTTCGTGCGTGGGTCCTCAAATTATGCAGGGCGCTGTACCATTTATGCGTACCTCTTTGTCTGGTTCCAGAGAAGTACGACCTTCCTGGAAGCAACCTCGATACGAAACTTGACAGGAATGTCGCAATCTTAAAAGGATGGAGGTACGTACTAGACTATCTTGCAAAGCAATCTTATTGATGCTGAACTCGAACTTGTAATTAAGCACTCAGTTAAAAGCAGGCAAATGGTACTACTGTACATATAAGCCATGCATGCATGCATAACTTCACCATTATCTGCAATCAAAGAACTGCACAAGGCATGCATGCATGCATGGTATTGATAATATTTGGATAATATTCTTTATTCCTAAGAAGACAACAGGAAACTGACACCTTAAAATCACGTGGTCCAGCTGTAGTTGATAATTATGATCTATCCCAAGCTGCATCCATGATGTGAAGGGACATAAATTTGACTTGATCGATCTTTTCTTTCTCCATGTTTTATTCATCATGAGCTGTAACAACTGGGGTCTGTTTTCTTCAAAAAAAAAAAAAAAAGGAAATTACTTCAAAGCTAAAATCAAGCACAACTTTAGCTTATATAATGATCCTCTCCAAATATTCCTAGTTTTATGACAATATTGTACCTTATTATGGGGTATATAATTCAAGCCTCGAGCTCGATGTCTGAGCATCTGAAAGCAACCAGAGGTTCATTCTCTCGAAACTGCAGCCTTGCAAGAACAATCATCGGTAGAAAACCAGAGAGCAAAGTAGATTATTTTATGAACTTTTGAACCAATATTTTTTACCATGTCTTATAAATATAAACCATATATACAAACTTTCTTACTCATTATTGCCATAAAAAATGCCATTCTTTATGCTAATTTTAAAATTTTTAGACCAGGTCTGGCAGATCTCCGGGTGAAAACGGCCGTTGGTTAGAAGTTAGCTCTCAGACCAAGAGCTTTCCATGAACTTCAACGTTCATGGCTATATACGTATCCATAAAATAGCTCCATTGTCGTAGACATTAATTGCAGTATAAATAAGACAATAAATTATTAATTGCAGAGACAGGTCTGATTGGAACTGGGCATGTGATTCAGTACTGTCATGAGTCTGCAAAATTCAGAAGAACTGGGCCGATCAGTATACCCATCGCTTTCTTTCTCTCTAAACTGCTAAAGCTCATAGATTTTTTTTCACCTTCTCTCTGTGACAGTCGCGTCTGGGAGAGCGTGCGTACGTACTGGTACTTAGACGACGTACTGATTTATTTATAGGGTTAATTAAGTACCTCACGATCTCCTTCATAAAAAGCCAAAACTAATGAAGCTGGAACCACAATTTTCTTTTGTTTTTAAGAAAAGAAGGAATCACATGAAACATGATCATTTTCTAATATCTTCATTTGTAATAATAATCTATGTCGTTCAATGATTTATATAACAACGTCATCGAAGATACAGAAATTACTCTATTTAAAATCTTCCTTACGTACAGTACGTACACTTAAAATTTCCTGCCACACTTGGATCTACACTTGGATCTATTAACACAGACAGTAATCATTTCTCTAGTAGTACTGTTGAGTTCCTTCGTGATTTCCAAAAAAACAGTACTGTTGGATTCTTTTTCCACATCTTTTGGATAACTACAATTAGTACTAAACCGCTAGCTTTTGGGTTCAATTGTTAGATCGCGAAGAAAATATAAAGATTATAGGAGGCTGTTTATATATATATATATATAACACGATAAAGAAGCCAAAAGACCAACAAATGAAGGAATATTTCTTGAGCATTACTTCTCACTGCTCAATTATCTTTGCGGTATCGAAGAATCTAGCCATCTCAATGAGATCAACAGTACTAAAATAGTAGAACAAATTAACATGCAGACCTCGAAAATATTGTACGCTTAAGATACTGCATTTGGGGTACCTTATAGTTTTGAAGGTTTTTTTGTTTTTCCATACAATTATGGAGATCTAGATTCAGTGATAAGGGACATTTCACCAAACTCTTTAGTTTGAATCATTGAGCTAGATTGCATGAAGTCGATATATATATATAATAGTACTATCAAAGGAGTCGTCTTTATATATATATATATATACTGTGTGCGTGGGTCCATTACTTTCTTGTACTTAGGCTGTGGCCTCTTCCTGGATTAGAACATGATTTGAAAGTGACATAGGAAGGGATAACCACTTGAAAGAAATCTGAACCACTTTGTTAGAGCTTGCGATATTGTACCTACATAGAGCTAGACACTGTTTTTCTCCACTTTTTCCTCCATTTCCCGATTAAGTTGGCCTGGGGGGTAAAACCACAGTACTTTGATAAACGTCATACATACACATGTTACAATATTATACTTGCAGTAGTCTGATCAGTTCCTTAAACCTAAATCATTGGTTCTTGTAGAACAAGGGAAAAAAAAAGATACTCAAATGTCATCCGTACGCGCATGGATATTAATATTACTGCCTTTGTAAATGATATATATGTAATATGATCATCATCTTGTTCCCATGCATGCATCAACATGATCGATCATGACTTGCATTTTATATGCATTTCTTGAATTATTTAGTTATATTTTCACACATGAAATCTAACCAAATCCTCAATTACATGATGAGAGAATCCATAAACTAGTTTAATTGAATCCGACTTGAGTCCAAACCTGTATGAAAAACGATCACTAATTTCGATGTTAATTATTATTATTTTTTTAGTCTTTTTTTGGTATATTTCATCCAA
>QEOT01123855.1:0-10514 GCA_003123785.1 Pterocarya stenoptera
CCGGGTCCCGGCACAGGACCCCCAGAACCGGACACTCCGCTGCAGTTCCGGGTCTTGTTGGAGGACTCGGCGATGTCCGCCCCGCGAAGATCCAAGGGAGGGGACCGATCGTCGTCTTCGGACATTTCCGTCCGGTCCTTTCTCATAGGAAGGAACGACTCTGGCTCGCTCACTTTCTGATCTGGGTTTTGGCCAGATAAAAGCTTAATTTAATCAGATCGCAAGCTTTTCGTAGCACCGAGAGAGAGAGAGAGAGAGAGAGAGAGAGAAGGAGGTTGGGAGATGCTCAACTGGGAAGTAGGAAGGATGGAAGGACACTGCGTCGCAACAGTGAGCTTTATTCCTCCATGAATTTTATATCTATCTAATACTCCTTATATTGTACCATACTAAATGTTAAAAAAAAAAAAGTGAGAGAGAGAGAGAGAAGAAATGTTAGAAAGTTGTGGGGAAGCCCCTATGTTCTTGAGTTATTCTGCAAATACCCCGACTAAAGTTATCCAGAAATATACGTATAGTTAAACCACCACCTCCCTCCCCAAGCACTGATTATCATTATTAAGTTTAAGTTTTCTTTTATGGCATCATTGTCCAAATCAATAAACTATGTATTGTCTCCGCCTCACTTTTTCTAAGTAGGGAGCGTTGCCATTCCATGTTGTCATTGAAATTTGAATCTACTATTCTTAAACAGGACTTTAATGTAATTGCAAAATCTTTACTTTCCCAACTCCATTTCTTTTCTAAACATTAAATAATCATATTAACAAAACCATGTATTGATCTTAGAATGCTTTCAGAATATGGGGGTAAACAATTTATAATTTTATTAGAGAAATAATATATACAAACTTTAAATGTAGAAACTTCGTGCGAGTCCTTTGTAAAAAGGATGACCTTACCATAAAAAAGTATTTTTTCCTGATGTGGCCCACGTTTATACATTTGAAACTTATACCTGGTATTACTCATTTTATTAACACCCCCATAGTCCCTTGCTTACAATTATCTTCAAAATCTCAAGCATGATTTTATACACTTTTACACCTATGAAATATCACATCGATGTAGTGGATGTATTTTTTACAAAATAACTTGTTTCTCGTGTTATATATCGATGATTTGCAGTGTCTTGTTATATTAATACGATGCCAAAGTACATAAGCACGGATGGCCCAATCCTCAAATTGAGATTGAATTACAAAATGCATATCATCATTTTGTTTTTGTTCAAGAATGGATCATTGGATTGGAGTGAAGGATATTTTTATTTTTATTTATCTATTTTTGGGGATGATCTTTCCGGAGTTCAATGGGTAAAAATGTTAATTACTACTACATAAGAAGTGGACAAAAAAAAAAGACTAAGGCTTGGTTTTGGTAGTGAAAGTATCTGAGAATATTTGTAAATAGTAATGAAAAAGTAATAATAAAATATTGAATAGTAATAAAAAGTAGGTGAAAAGTAATGAATAGTAAAAAAAAATAGATAAAAAGTAATAATAAAGTAAAGAATAGTAGTGAGAATATTTGAGAGTACCTCAGGTATTCTCGGTACCCAAACTAGCTCTAAAAACAGAAAAGGGTGCAATTTACAGAGAAATCCTTGATTTTGCTTTTATATATTTACGGATTTGCAGAGGGAAGTGAGAAGCACGGTCCAATTAGAAAGGAGTAAACTGTCAACAACACTTAGCAGAGGCTCTCTCACACTCAGAGTCAGTCACTCACATGGCATGGGATTTAGCAGGCCACCTTTGACGTTACCTGCACGCGCTGTATAGTTCTTCAGAAACGCATTCTACTATTTTTTTTTTTACATTTTACACTTAATGGCGGCCTGAACTTGCTATTGACAAATTTGACATTAAACAAAAAAAAAAAATACTAAATATAGCATAAAGATAAGATAAAAGAAATATCATTTTTTAATTAACCCATGGACATATGACGAATAAATACACTTTTGGATATGCAAATTTTGTTTTTGTTTTTATTGAAAAAAATGTGGTCTAGTTTATAAGAGCATCTTTAATGGATTAACTAAAAGTAAAATCTATTGATTATTTAACTATTATAGAATAAAATATGCTCATAATGGATTAGATAATTGAAATTTAGCTACAGTAACTTTTAAAAGTGTTTTTCAAATTTGAAAGTTCCTGTTGATACATGAAATATATTTTTTTATCAATTATTTCTCTCTTCATTTCTTTCTATCAACGTCCATCTTCATGTGTTGACTGGGTTCATGTGATGGGGGGCTAGGTGGTTGGATTAATCTAAGTTTGATGGTTGGGCTAGTAGGTAAAATATAATTTTTTTAACGGATAATTTAATTAGAATATGATTATTAATTAACATATAATAGGTAGAATAGTAAAATGTAATCAAATAAAATAATTTAATAATTAATAATTAAAAAAATTAATTATCATTATTATATAATAAATAAATGGATGATCTAATGTGAATATTTGATATGAATAGCTAACGCCAAGTTTATCTTATATTATTTTATTGTTATATAATGAAAAAATAATTATTTCAATTAGGAGACTTATGTGAATGAAATAGTCAAAAGTCAAATTCTTCTTACATTCATCAAAAGTGCCATTTAACTTTTACTAATCCATTGAGGATGATCTAACCAAAAAAATGTGTATATACCTCACATGAATCCAATCATTATAGTTCATTTTCTTTGTTATATATTTAGTTTTTTTTTTCTTCCTTTTGTGCATCTCTGTAAATAAATGTGTATAATTTAACTTGTACCTTAATGTGCTACGAGAGATATGAATATTTATGACGAATTATTTACAATAAAAATAATTATTTGTGACGATAATAAATTCATTTTGACATGAAATAATTATTTTCATATGAAATAACTAACAGCAAAAAGTAGTTTACCTGTAATAATGCATTAACTGTCTATCTATGATTAAACAATTAAATAAAAACAATTCAAATATGGCCGGGTATGGACGGACAGTGGAAGATGTAAAAGAGGTTTTTAAGTTAATAAAAAAAAAAAAAAGAGTGGTATGTGAAGTTTGTTCATATAGAAAGTTAGTTAGAGTTAGTTTTAGAAGGTTTTTTCATATGCGAAGGTTTTTATAGTGGCTCATCAATTAGCTAAAGTTAGTTTTAGAAGTACAGGGTGGTCAATGCTGGATGGAAGAGGGTCCTCATTCTATTCAAGGTCTTTTTCTTCTTCTTTTTTTTTTTTTTTCCTTTTTTTTCAAACCATTCTATTCATGGTCTTGTGTTGAAAGATATGCATTGTAATTTTTCATATTAATGAGCAGCGTATAACATTCATGTTAAAAAAAAAAAAAATCAAATACATTAAGGAAATGCTTGGATGAGTTCTTTTATGTACAGTCGTCTCATGTAGACGTTGTGCAGTCGGCTAACGTGAAAAATGCCACGTCAGTTTATATTAAAAAAAAAAAAACATGAAAACCATTACAAATACGAAAATTGAGACTAAACCCATTTTCGTTTCTTGCTTATGAGACCAAAACAGAGAAACCACAACTAAAAATAGCAAGCCAAATCTCGAAGGGAATGAGGCGTGCGGCGAAGCAAGGGATAAATCATCGGAAACAAGCTACTTAGAACAGATAAATAGATTTCAGAATCATGGGTGTAGATTCTCCACTGTTCTCCACCCTGCAACAGATGATGGACCTGGCCGATGACACCAGCAAGTCTTCCTTCAACACTCATAAGCGCACTTTCTTGCTCGATGCCAAGGCCATGGCTGCCACTCCCGTCGATGTCAAGGAGTACCCAAGCTCCTATGTCTTCATCATAGACATGCCGGGGCTCAAGTCCAAGGATATCAAGGTCCAGGTAAAGGACGACAATGTGCTCGTGATAAGCTATGAGAGGAAACGGGAGGAGGAGAAAGAGGGAGCAAAGTATGTGAGGATGGAAAGGAGGGTGGGCAAGTTCATGAGGAAGTTTGTGCTGCCGAAGAATGCCAATGCAGATGCTATCTCGACAGTTTGCCAGGATGGCGTGTTGACTGTGACTGTGGAGAAGCTTCCGCCTCTAGAGCCCAAGAAGCCCAAGAAAATTGAGGTTAAGCTTTGGGGCGTGTAAGAGAGAGAGAGAGTGATGAGAGAGAGAAAGAGAGGTCATTCGATGAGATTGAAGTACTATCTTTTGAGATGCAAAAAAAGAATGAGATGAAGTGTTCTGTTTTGAGATGCAAAAAAAGAACGAGATGAAGTACTCTGTTTTAAGATGCAAAAATAGAGGTTCTTCAATTAGATTAAGGGTGGTGTTTTCCGAAGTGGGTTTACGGTGGTCAGCGATGCAGAGGAGCATGTGAGATCCCGACATGGTGAGACTCTTGGTGGTGGTGGTGTAGTGTTTTACGTAAAGGAGTATGTGCCTGTTTTGAGGAGCCAAAAACAAGGACCTTTCGGCGATGCCCAGTGGCGGCTCTACTTGGTTTACGACTGGGTTCTTGGGTTTTCAATGGTGGTTGTTTAAGGGGGCTAAAACATTAGGGTTGGTGCAGCGGTAGTGAGAAATCGAGAGAAAGAGAAAACTGATGTGTCTTTAGGTTAGGGATGACTTACGGGGTATCTCTGTGTGGACCATGTAACGGCACCGTTTTTAATTTTCCATGTCAGCATCGTTTGCATGCCGCTTGCACACACTGACTACCTCTAGCATTTTTCATATTTGGATAATGAGTTGAGATTAGATGAGTTAAGATAAAGGTTAAAAGTTGAATAAAGTATTGTTAGAATATTGTTTTTTAATATTATTATTATTTTGAGATTTGAAAAAGTTGAATTTTTTTATTATATTTTGTGTAAAAATTTAAAAAAGTTGTAATAATTAAATGAGATGAATTGAAAGACCTTTTGTATCCAAACCGGGCCTAATAAAGTTAATTTAGATCCAATCTCACAAATCAAGCGAAAATAAGCTTGGGATCATTTAGATCCAATCTTACAATTCTTCTATATACAACCGATCTGAGAACCCAACGCGTAACAGGCTGAAAGTCTGCCACGTCAGCCAATAATATCAAAAAAAAAAAATCCATGAGCATCAGACTTTGCAACCACATTTGCCCCTACACATAGAGACCATATTCCCAAAAGAGCACAAGCAAACTTTTTGTGTGCGAATAATGTCAGCCCACATCAGAAGAAAGAGAGAAAACAACAAAACCCCATTTCAAAATGAATCAGATCTCTAAATCCAGGTTTTAGATATTTTTTTTCTCACTTCTTTATATTCGTTTCGAACCGGATAAAAAAGATTGAGGCCTGAACCAAAACCGGAAACTAAACTAGTGCAGATAAGTAGCTTTTATGGCTTCGAGGACTACTACACATCAAGTTTTTGGATTCTGGTTGTTTGGGTAAAGTCCAAAACACTGCTACTCTTCGTTTCTCTCACCCTCTTCACCTCCCGTCTTATTCTTTTCAACCTCATTATTTTCTTCTTGTTCGTCTTTTCCAAAAATCTGTCTCCGAATTTAGCATTTTTTCCCCTTATTTCGAAAGACTAATGAGTGCTGAATCGATAGAAATCTGTGATTCAAATTGGGGGAAGGAAGAAGGGGTCAGTGGGGATTCAGAGAAGGAAAAGGGGGAAAGAATTCGTGGGAGGTTGAAATCATGGCAAAGCATACGAGCAGTTTTGAGAAGTAGGGTGGCCGTTTTTAGTTTAAACGAAAACAACGCCGTTTTCATTTTGTCACATGGGCACCGGTTCAACACCGAGTCCTCAAACCGGTTGTATCTAGAGTTTTTCTTTCTTATAATTTGTGTATGGGTGGAAAGACACACTACCCGTGTTGTTAATTTATGTGAGGAATTAACTATTGATTAAAATTGAAGGAGACGTATTGGATTCCAAAGTGATAAGATAATGCATTCGAGTTGTCGCAATTATTTGGAGAATATTATATAAACTACAATTTCAATGGAGTTACTAGTTAGAGGTACTTTTTTAGAACCAATATTTAATTCCACAATCGTGACTTGGCTATTTCTCATCCTCACTCTTCTCTGATCTCTCCAAGACTCCAAGCATCATGCACGTACGTACGGTCTTTCCCCGTTAGATCTCCGATGTTGATTTCACGCTCCCCCGTTTGCAGATTCAGACCATGAGATAATTCATATTGGGCAACTATTCAATCATGCAGGAAAAATATGCATTGTTTACATTAGACGACAAAATAAAAAATATTATTTATTCAACACGGCAGTAATTAGATGTTTCATTTTGTTCGTTTTATTAAATAATGATATTTACACAACTATTTATATACGACTTATCCTTTAACTAACCAATAGGACAATATCACTTCATTAAAATATAAAAATTTTAATATTCAAATTTCCAATTTTATATAAACATCGTATATTTAAAATAAAGTTGTAAAAAGTGTTTAATTTTATAATTACTTATATTTTTAAATCTTATGCAAATGAAGCGTGATCTAAATCCTTTTTATACCTCATACATATACTGATCCAAATCTTATTTAACTTTTATGAACGAGCATTTTACCCATACTCGCATTTTTCTATTAGCAATGCATATTTCCCATTATCCAATATATCATGGCCGATCAGTTGTAGGTGGCGGAAAAGAATATCCGATGAATTAGAAAATTGGACCGAACTGAATGAGTTTGGTTTCGTTCAAAACCGATCCAGTCCGGTATTAGTTTTATTTTTATTTTNTGTTCGTCTTTTCCAAAAATCTGTCTCCGAATTTAGCATTTTTTCCCCTTATTTCGAAAGACTAATGAGTGCTGAATCGATAGAAATCTGTGATTCAAATTGGGGGAAGGAAGAAGGGGTCAGTGGGGATTCAGAGAAGGAAAAGGGGGAAAGAATTCGTGGGAGGTTGAAATCATGGCAAAGCATACGAGCAGTTTTGAGAAGTAGGGTGGCCGTTTTTAGTTTAAACGAAAACAACGCCGTTTTCATTTTGTCACATGGGCACCGGTTCAACACCGAGTCCTCAAACCGGTTGTATCTAGAGTTTTTCTTTCTTATAATTTGTGTATGGGTGGAAAGACACACTACCCGTGTTGTTAATTTATGTGAGGAATTAACTATTGATTAAAATTGAAGGAGACGTATTGGATTCCAAAGTGATAAGATAATGCATTCGAGTTGTCGCAATTATTTGGAGAATATTATATAAACTACAATTTCAATGGAGTTACTAGTTAGAGGTACTTTTTTAGAACCAATATTTAATTCCACAATCGTGACTTGGCTATTTCTCATCCTCACTCTTCTCTGATCTCTCCAAGACTCCAAGCATCATGCACGTACGTACGGTCTTTCCCCGTTAGATCTCCGATGTTGATTTCACGCTCCCCCGTTTGCAGATTCAGACCATGAGATAATTCATATTGGGCAACTATTCAATCATGCAGGAAAAATATGCATTGTTTACATTAGACGACAAAATAAAAAATATTATTTATTCAACACGGCAGTAATTAGATGTTTCATTTTGTTCGTTTTATTAAATAATGATATTTACACAACTATTTATATACGACTTATCCTTTAACTAACCAATAGGACAATATCACTTCATTAAAATATAAAAATTTTAATATTCAAATTTCCAATTTTATATAAACATCGTATATTTAAAATAAAGTTGTAAAAAGTGTTTAATTTTATAATTACTTATATTTTTAAATCTTATGCAAATGAAGCGTGATCTAAATCCTTTTTATACCTCATACATATACTGATCCAAATCTTATTTAACTTTTATGAACGAGCATTTTACCCATACTCGCATTTTTCTATTAGCAATGCATATTTCCCATTATCCAATATATCATGGCCGATCAGTTGTAGGTGGCGGAAAAGAATATCCGATGAATTAGAAAATTGGACCGAACTGAATGAGTTTGGTTTCGTTCAAAACCGATCCAGTCCGGTATTAGTTTTATTTTTATTTTCAAATTGGTTAAAACCATTTTGGTTCATTTTTTTCTTTTTTTAACATCAAACCAAATCGGACCGGTTTATATATATATGAATTTTTGTATTATGTATAATTTTTATATATAATATATATGATTATATATAAAATAATTGTATATTATATGCTAAATTGCTAATTAATATAATATTATCATTAAAAAATTAATTTTATAACATAAAATTTTAATTTTAAGCATGAACATTTTATCATATGTTATTAATATAAACTATATATATATTAAGCATAAATACATTTTATGGCATGATAAATTATAATATATATTTGTTTATAAATACATTTTTATACATTTGATCATATACACTTGCATAAAAAGTATATGTAACCATCATATTATTACCAACATATATGTAACCAAGCATATTATCTTTAACATATATAACCAAATATATAAATAAGATATCACTAACATATTATCACTAGCATATTATCACTAACATACATAATCAAATACTATATCACCGAAAAAATCAGACTGAAACCGGTAAAATCAAAAATACCGATTTAGGGTTGTAACAAGTGTAATATTAGTTCTTTAAATATTAAAACAAGTATATAACTGTTCAATTTTAAAATATGTCCAAAACCGGACCGAACCAAATCAGTTACACCTAAAATTTGTGTAATTTTATGTTGAAAAATAGTGAAATATATATATCTATGGCAACCATAATTTTGCCATAAAATCAGTAGAGGTTTGTCCATTAATCGCTCATACTCCAATAATAGTACTAAAAAAACATAGTTTTGACCAAATATTCTTTCTTATAGTGCTATAATATTCTGACATACAAGTGGCCGTTTAGTTCATATAACTTAATTAAACAAAAAATCATCCGCAAATAATTTCAGAATAACTCAAAACGGGAGATGATCAGGAGCTGCATGCATGCCAATTCAAAAGGAAATTGTCATGAAATGACCACATTGCAAGTGAATCCGCATCATGATCATAGTGTGGTAAAGATACCATATACTTAATTCAAGCAACTATCAGGGACGCGTTGAATCTAAAAAATTATATAGAATCTGATATATTTTCTGCGTGGGTGTTAAGGAAGTGATAGTAACTAGAAAGTAGAACAAATCATGGAATTTAGTATATATTATTTTTGTTTGAGAAGTATTACGGTCATAAAAAGATATTACACAATTAATTAATATAACTTCATATGATCATGTTTTTTTTTTTTATTATTATTATTTGTGGAATCCATTTATTATTATTATTTTATTTTATTATTATTATTTTTGCCAATAGTAATAAGGTCTACATAGGGCCACCTGGGCGGTGGGATTCCATGTGGTACAAAAGAGCAGCGTGCTTGGAGGCCGGTGTTTCAGACTTTTGTGTTCACATGCATAAACACCAATATTTCATTGAGGCGTCATATTTATTTATATATATATATATATATAATTATATATGGTTTAAGACAGGAGAAAAAAAAAAGAAGATTTGAAGGGTGCAACATAACATCTCGATCGAGGAGAATCTTTAAACCACAATAATGAGACATTAGCTAGTTGAGATGTTGTTGTCGTTGTTTTTGTTTTTGTGTTTTTTAGCTTTTCCTAAGCAGCCACTTGCATATTGTTGGCTACCTTATTTTTCCATATTAGTTTGATTTTGGTCTTTCAAAACCCAAAATCTATAAATGTGGAGAATGATTGCAAAATGTAACATGGATTTATTAGTAATTTCATTAATGATTGATCAAAGTTATGTCAAGGTCAAATACTTGACTCGAGAACGTATTTGGATGGAAGAAAAGGGAAAGGATTAGGAGGTGTTAAACAGAATTGTCCATTTTGTTGAGTGGCGAGCAACAAAATTGGCAAAACTCCAAGTTTCTGTATTTATTGGATACAAAACTAGCTAGACGCTAACGAAATAGTTCGGTCAATTTTTTCAATCCAGACGGTATTTTTACACTCCTACATGTAGTGATGGGATAGGTGGTTGAGACAGTGAACAAATTGTTGTCTTGAGCCATATGAGCATACGCATATGAATCCCTAAAAATAGGGTTGTAACTAAATTCACTTTTCAAGAAATCTAGTAAAAATGTGCCTAAATCGGATCCCCAAGGCATAGGAGTGAAACAATTGTTACGGTTGTTCGTATATTTGGGGAGCAATCATAATATTCCCAAATATTTTTTATTATGTTTAGAATTCAACATCTATTACTCACGAATAATATTAGATGTAGTTACGAGTTATATAAGCGCCACGAACTCATTTTGAAAAAGAGTAGAGTCTACCATTAAAAAATTAATTTATTCATTTAGGTCATATGTTTACTCACTTTTCTCGAAAATGAGTGTGTGTCGTTTGTATATTCTATAACTGTAAATATCATTTATCTCTCGTCACACTAGGCTTTTTATTCATCATAGAAATAATAAATAGTAATATTAAATGAACTGGATAACAATTAGGAGATGAGATTATAGTTTCAATTTCTATTTCGTTTCGGTCAG